>ML421259.1:2132-29671 GCA_005239525.1 Nicotiana knightiana | reverse complement strand
GAGTGGTGAATAGATCACAACCCTGGAATATTTGTCTCTACTGAATACATAACAATAATTTTTGTCACTTGATAATTAGTTATTTCATAGAATCTTAGTATAAAATAGTTGCATCCTTGATTTTATTTTGGCTTGATTAGATAACGATTAGAGTGATTTAGCAAGTAGTTTACACATGTCCTTGTGGGTACGATATCTGGACTTAAAATCCTATATTACTTGTGGACCACGTACACTTGCGTGTGCATTGGGAAATCTCGCAACACTAACTGCACGGATGACTCACGTGCCAATTGGGTCATTCTCACCCATACAGTAAGCACAACAAGAGTATATATATTTGACAACAACAAGGAGTCCTGAATCCATTAATAGTACTTAATTACGTGTATGCTTGTGCAGGTGTCCTAACATGATTTCGACAACCAATAGACATAAGGAAAAACAAAGGGGAAACACGTACATTTTCATCTCATAAATTTCCACATGAATGAACTCACACGGTAAGTGTTCCAGTACACAATCTCAACAACAAAGGTTGCCCCCAGGCCAACACAAATCTCAACACAATCCCTGACATAGCCCACCTTGTCATGCCACGTGCGCAATATTAAAGTATATACCCGCCTTGTTTCGCCACACGTGCATAAACATGTTCCCACCTTGTCACGCCACATGCGCAACACTCAATCTCGTATCCCGCCTTATCACGCCGCATGTGCAATTATCAATAGTAAACACGGCACGACAGAAATCTCGTGCAAATCCTCATATCCACAACCGCACGGCAGAAACCTCGTACATCACCACAGCAAGTACAACAACAACAATGGTAACAGTTCAAGACGTATTAATACATCAACTCAAGAGCCTTCGACCACAAGATAGGCAAAACTAGTTCACGAGGGATAAACATAACAAGGAGAGCTAGGTGTATTACGAATCACTCAACAAGGAAGGCAAATGGCATGCAACAACTGCACCTAATTTCAAGGGTGAACAACAAGAATCAACACAAATCCGATAACTCCATATATGGGGAAGTCACGAAGATATAGAATATCTAAACTTCTTTTAAGGTTGAGCAGTTACGAGAATATTCAACAATTTCCACTTAAGGACAAGCAGCAGAGAATAATCATAACTTCATTTGAGACCAAAACAATTATAGGTTGAGATGAAGATAATTGTAAATTTGAGATACGTAGTTAAGAAGGTATAGCATGACAGTAAAGGAAATAAAACCTTCAGATAAATCAATTAGGAGTCAAGTAGGCAATAGGAGTAAATTCAAAAGTAAGAACTTCCACATTTAAGCACATAAAGATGACACTAGAAATTAGGAAATTCAATCATGCTAAGGACAATTCATACTCGGCGAATATAAGGATCTAAGATTCCTAAAGGGTCAACATTTCACAAATAAGTCTGTGCATGCACTCGCCACTCGCGTACACAGACTACAATCAACATAGAAGACTCAAATCCTAAGGGGTAATTCCCCCACACAAGGTTAGGCAAGATACTTACCTCAACTGCTCAAAACAAACTTGAAATCACGTTCTTGCCACGGGTATCCGACTCCCAATGGCCCAAATCTACTCAAATCAATAGCATCGTATAAATAATACTACAAGTAACTAGTTTAACAAATAAATTCGAAGCAAAAACGCGAAATTTGGAAAATTGCCCAAAAAGTTCCCCGAGGCCACGTCTCGGAGTCGGGTAAAAATTATATATTCTGGACACCCATTCATTCACGAGTCTAAACATATGAAAATTTCTCAAATTAGAGGTCAAAAACCTAATCAAAACTCGATAATTCGGTCTATGAAGTTTATCCCATTTTCTACCTAAAAGTTTCAAAATCAAAGGTTGGATTTAAGATTGGAAACATTGAAATTGGTCTATAATGGATAGAAATCACTTACCCAAATTACTCAGGTGCAAAAACCTCCAAAAATCGCCTCTACCGAGCTCCCCAATTCGAAAATGGTGAAAATAACATAAACCCTCGATTCTGCCCCTTTTCTGCCCAGAAATTTTGCACCTACGGAACTATCATCGCAAGTGCAAAAACCCACTAAAAAGTTTGGGGTCGTACCTGCGGAAAACTAACCGCACCTGCGAGGATTGAGGGTTTAGGCTAAGTTCTGCACCTGCGAGCTCCTCGCCACACCTGCGTGTCCGCACCTGCGGAAGGTCCATCGCAGGTGCGAGACACCAGAACCAGCAATTGTTCAGTTGTCTCCTAAGTTCTAAAACAAACACCCGATGAGCATACTAAACGTACACGAGGCCCCCTCGGGACCCCGTCCAACCACACTCACAAGTCATATAACCTGACACGGACTCGCTCGAGGTTTCAAACCACATAAAACAACACTAACACGATGAATTAAACTAAAAATTCATGAAAATTCTTCAAACTTCTATAAACATTAAGTTTTGCATTTAAGGTCCGAATCACGTCAAACTAAGTCCGTTTCTTACCAAATTTCACCGATAACACATATAAATCATATCGAACTTGTATCGGTCTTCAAAATCGTAATGTGGGCCCAATATAAAACCTTTATATTTTTCAGAAAATAATTTTCTTTAAAAATTTATTTCTCGGACCAGGAACCTTGGAATTCGATTCCGGGCATACGCCCATATTCCATATTTTTCTACGGACCCTCCGGGATTGTCAAATCATGGGTCCGGATCCGGATCCGTTTACCAAGAACGTTAACTGAAGTCAACTTTATTCAAAATTTCAATACAAAATTTTCATTTTTACCAGCTTTTCACATAAAGGCTTCCCGGTTACATGCCCGGACTGCACACACAAATCGAGGTGAGATAGAAGAAAATTTTCACGACCTCAAAACATAAAATTAGATAGAATATACGGGATGACCTTTTTGGGTCATCACAATTATAAGGTGATGTACTGCCAGAAAGTACTGGAAGACTCACGACGCGTATTTAATCAGCTAATGTATGAAACCATGTATTTTTGTTTGTTCCTTTAATTTCTTTCCTTTTAAATCTTATGGGAATTTTCCTTATGGACCACTGTGACAAAGAATTAAAATGTGGAAGATGAAGAAATAACTAGGTACGTAATATTTTTTTTTTTATTTTTCATTCGGTTTTCGGTATCCGTATTGGAATCCGACTATAGTCGTATTCGCGCCGCGTAGGGCCCTATTCGGGGGGAGACGCTCCCTACCAAAGATTTTTTCATACCCAAGACTCGAACCCGAAGCCTCTAATTAAGGAAAGAACAATTTCATCCACTGCACCGCATCCTTTGATGATACTAGGCATGTAACACGACAGACACATGTGTCATGAAAAATAAAAATGCGTTGCCACATATGCCTGGAAAGGAACTACAAGATCTTTAAAAAGAAGCAATGCAATCCCAGTTGTTAACAGGGATGCATCGAGATTAGCAGGTACCAGTACTTAATTTTATGCTAAATTTGTACTAGAGTGAGGTGCATTGTTGATTGAGCAGCTGCTGGAGCTGGGGCCTCTAGTGTTTTGTTTTGTTTTTTGTCTGTTATGATTTGTAAATACATCCATTGGTAATAAGAAACTTATTTACCAAAAAAAAAAAAAAATTGTTGCCCACGCCAGTTCTCAAGTAAGATTTTAACAATAAATGAATTTTCATAATAATAAATTATTAGGGATAAATGGAACTCAAAAATTCTGTGAGCATTATTCTACAAATTTTTTACCATAGCACAAAAAAGTATTAGTACAATTTATGTCATATCCACGTGTATATAATAAGCTACATATAATTAAACAAAATAAAACCATACTTACTAAATGAAATAAACTCATAACCTAGATGAACAAATTCATAAATGTATTTTGCCACATACATTGTCAACATTGCCAATATTAATCTAAGTTAAAAAAAAAATAATTATTAGGGTCAGCCAGAAGGGCAAGTCCATGAACCTACTGTTCCTTCACCTGATGCTGTGCAAACATAACTTTCAAAACCCTTCTCAGGATGGAATTCTGATGTAGAAAATGACTGAATCTGATCATTCTGCATGTTGAACAGCTTATTCTGTGCTTGTTTTGAAATTCCAAGATCAGATGTAGAAGCATTTGTTGTACCAGCCATGCTATTATTTATAGCGCTACTAGATGGCGGCATAAATATTGGAGAATCTTGAAACTTTTGTGTGGATGGCGTTAAAGTAAAAAGAGGTCCCAAATTATCCAAATGGCCTGATCTTATGGCTGAGGTAGCAGTTGAGAAAAGATCAAGGCGGCGAGTGTAGGCTGAGCCAGTGAACGGAGTGGTAGGGATCCCTGTGAATTCTTGAACCATTTGTCGAAAATTTGTAGTGTCAGTTGTTAGAACAGTTGTTGGCGCCCGCCTCGATGCCCTGCTGCGTTTCTTTGGATTTTTTCCAACATTAGGCTGATGATCAATGCTTGATTTTATTGGTATTGAATTATAGTTTTGAACTTGAGTATTATTACCCAAAATAGCATGATTAGTAGCACTTGATGATGAGGAATTTAAGTTTCCAAAGTTGTTAAAATTGTTATCGGATCCCAATGATTTAGGCCAGAGAAGATCATTGTTGTAAAGAGAATTTGCTGAATCTTGGAAATTGGAGTTGAAGTTTTGTGAGTCATGAGGAGGCTCAAAGAGAGTGGGTTGGTGAGAAAGAAATTGTGGGAGTGTATTTGATGAGATTGAACCAAAATGGGCTGAAGAATTCAAGAAAGTTGAGATTGAGCCCCCATGTGAATCATACTCTTCATCACCACCACCACTTGAAGATTGCACACTGCCACTATTTCCAGAATCCATCACTCCTATTAGGAACAAAAAAAAAGAGTAAAGAGATAGTGATAGTTGAATAGTTTGGAGAAAGAAGAGATAGATTCTTAAAAAAGATTGTTCAATAAAGGAATTAATATGGAAAGTGAACCAAAGAAGTAAAGAGAAGTTTTGAGAAAATATATATCCTTGTAATCTTGAAAAAGATCTGACGATGATCTAAAATTAGGAGTTAACTTATCAAACTGGTCATTTGCTTCTCATTCCTGGACCACAAGGTTGCTCTCACACAAGATCAGGAAACAAAAAAAAGACATGTTGGTCTTAAATTGAAGAGTTTTGAGAGTCTTGAATCTTACATATTTTCTGCATTATCTCTTTCTTTGTAAGCTCTGTGGATTAGGGTTTAGAATGAAAGGAAAGAGAGAAAGGATAGACAGAGAGAAGGAGGTTAAATATATAGCGCTTTGATCAGAAGGCTCTAGAACAGAGAAAGGAGTAATTAATTACTCCCTCTGGTGATCAATTCATCTTTTTATTTTGATTCAAAATAAGTGACTATTTATATAATTAAAAAAAATTAATTTATTTTTTCAAAATTATTCTTATAATTTTATTTTATTTTTATATTTTTTATTTTATACTTGAGTTATGATAGATTAAAATTACCTTTATGTATGTATACTTAAAAAGTTTTTTACTCCTCACATTAATTATGCTACAACATTTAATTAAGGATAGTTTAGTCGCACTAACTATTTTTGTCTAGAATTTTGTATTTCCTTAATGGTGTGTCCAAGGCAAATAGATCACTTATTGTGGACCGGAGGGAGTACAAAGGAAGGTAAAAATAGCACGGGCTAGCCAGTTTTCGGACTGTTTATTCAAAAATAGCCAGTATTTGTCAAGTCATTGAAAATAGTTACTATTTTGCTGCAACAGAGACCGATCCAACATAATATACTAGAGCTCGGTGCACATGTGTATGAACTTCCAGCATAATATGTTGGAACTCCAACACGCGGAAAGTTCCAGCATAATATATTGGAGATTCGACCACCTGTGTATGAACCTCCAACATATTATGTTGGACCAGTATACTTTGCTGGAACTCCAGTATAACATACCGGAGTTCCAGTATACTTATGTTGGAACTCCAATACATTATACTGGAGTATTTTCCGGATTTTAAACGACGTTTTCGTTCAAATTTATCTTTACATAAAAATGACTAAATTTTAGTTACTTTTAAAACTGTGATTATTTTTGAGTGACCACTTATAAATTTATCTATTTTTTAATTTTTCACCAAAGGAAGGGGAGGGAGGTTAATGGGGTCTCCACTGAAAGGAAGCCTTGAGGGTTAGTGTGAAAACGAGAAAAAACGAATGCAAGAAAAGTTTCATGGAATCATGCAAGACGGAAAAAAAAAAATCCATCCAATTTTCGGTATTCTCATCATATTCATAGCCCTGAATAATTCAAATTCATATTCCGTAAGACTCGTTAAAGAGAGGGAGTACTTCCATTTTATTCATCCCATCCTAAGAATGAAAACAGATGTACTAAGAGTAATAAAATGAGAAGGTCGTTGCAAAATTCATAGTTTAAAGCAAAATATGACTCCTTTATAAAGTTTTTACTTCCATTATAAATTTCATTAAATCTCAAAAATTCGGTGTGCAAGAATTAGAAAACTCAGAATTGTGAAACAAGATATGACTTTTTTACATCTTTATTACAGTTGGTTACCGAACGAGAAAAAATCAGTGTAACAACCCAAACGATCGTTTAATTTTCTAGAACCCCGTTCCCCTAAATAAGATTGCTTTTACTATTTTATGACTTACATGGATGGTTAGTTTGAGAATTTGGAAAGATTCGGGTTGAAATCAGAACATTTGGTTCTTTAAGTTAGGCTTAAAAAGCTAAGTTTGATTTCGGTCAATGTTTTGAGTAAACGACATCAAAATCGGGATTTGATGATTCCAATAGGTTCTTATGGTGATTTCGGACTTGGGCGTATGCTCGGATCGGATTTTGAATGACCCGGGTGCGTTTCAGCGTCGATAGTGAAAGTTGGTTCTTTGATGGTTTAGAAGTTCTTTAAATTTGGTTTGGAGCGGGTTTTGGTGATATCGAGGTCCAAATGAAATTTCGAGACTCGGAATAGTTCTATAATGTCATTTAAGACTTGCACGCAAAATTTGGTGTCAAACCGAGTAGTTTAAGTACGTTTCGGCGCATTGAGAGTAAATTGAAGAACTTGGAGTTCATAAGTTTGATTCAATTGGTTTTGGGGTGTGATTTTTAGTTTTAATGTTATTTCGGGCGTTTCGAGAGTTCGAGCGAGTCTGTTTTATGATTCTAAACTTGTTGGTATGTTCGCGCGGGGCCCTGAGTGTCAATCGGACGAGGCGAGGACCAAGTTGGAAATTGGGAGCAACAACTGAAGCTCCAAGTTGCTGTCATAATCGCATCTGCGCTTGGCCAGCCACAGGTGCGAGCCACGAGCCGAAGAAGCGAAACAGTGAGGGCAGCCCAGCCACCGCATATGCGGAAGTTCTGGCGCACTTGCGTGACCGCAGGTGCGAGAGAAGTTGTCACAGGAGCGATGGGCACGCAGAAGCGGCCCCCTTTTGTCCGCATATGCGGAGCTTGGCCAGGTAAGAGAAGTGCGCACATGCGAAGATTTTTCCGCAGGTGTGGGACCGTAGATGCGGCCAATGCACAACAGGTGCGAAAATCGCTGGGCAGAAGAGTTCATTTAATACGGGACTTAGGCCATTTCTAATACATTTTTCTTACTCTTGGGCGATTTGAGAGCTTTTAAGGAGGGAATTTCGACGTAGTTTTTGAAGGTATGTAATTTCTACCTAATGTGAGTTTAATACATAGATTATAGGTAGATTTTAACATGAAAATTTGTGGAAATCATGGGTTTAATTGAAAACTTAGGTTTTGATAAAAATGATATTTTACCATAAAAATGGTTATGGAATTTAGTGAAAATCATATATTTATGTTTCTAAAGTTATGAGTAACAACTTTCTTCGAAAATTTCCGGAATCCGGGCACGTGGGCCCGGTGGTGAATTTTTAGAATCTTTCATTTAGGATTTGGTAACATTTTTAATAGTTGGAATACGAACTTTTGAGCATGTATTGATTAGTTTATATACTATGTGATTAGTTTTGGATTGATTCGGCACCGACTTGTGGGTGTGAGCGCATTCTTGAACCAGGAAGTAGGCTTTGAGACGAGGTAAGTCTCTTTTCTAACCCTATAAGAGGGAATTGACCTCATAGTTGAACTTAAATCAATATGTACTTCTATTTGTGGGGGCTACGCACGCATGATGTGACGAGAGTCCGTGCGCAGCTACTATTCATGCTTATGTCCGGGTAGATTTAGGCTTACACCATGATTTGTTGATATTGTTGCTTGATTATTGTTTACTAATTGTTGGATTGAAGCGGACGTTGAGAATTTCAATATTTTTAAGTTCCACGTTTAATTTCTTATTTTAAAAGGAATTGATAAATATTATGATAATTTAAGAAAATCTATGTTCAACCGCTCGCAAGTATATTCCACGAGCGGGATAAATTTCCGCTACTCTTATGGGAGCAGGTTGTTCACCTCGACAGAATTTATTGATATATTATATGGTTCGAGTCGTTTGAACCTCGGTAGTGCACACTATATATATATATATATATATATATATGGATCGGGCCGTATGTCCTCAGCATAACTCGTGCGTAACGATATTGGAACCCCCTTATATATTTGGTATTATTTCATGGACTTGGAAGTTGAAAGGTTTAGATTAAAGAAATGACTTGGTTCGTACTTGAACGAAATGATTGTTTATTATTTCCTACTTTGAGTTCTATTATCACTGTATAATTCATGTTTAATTAGAACTTTATATTATTATATTATTGGCCCGTAGTGAGTGTCGATGTCGACTCTTCGTCACTACTTCTTCGAGGTTAGACTAGATACTTACTAGGTACATGTTGTTTATGTACGCACGCTACACTTCTGCACTTAAATGTGCAGGTATGATGACCCAAAAGGTCATCCCGTATATTCTATCTAATTCTGTGTTTCGAGGTCATGAAAACCTCCTTCTATCTCACCTCGATTCGCGTGCGCAGTCCGGGTGCGTAACCGGGAAGCCCTTATGCGAAAACTGATAAAAATAATAATTTTGTATTAGAAAATTTAATAAAGTTGACTTCGGTCAACATTTTTGGTAAACAGACCCGAACCCGAGATTTTATGGTCCCGGAGGGTCCCTAGGAAAATATGGGACTTGTGCGTATGCCCAGAATCGAATTCCGAGGTCCCAAGTCCGAGAAGTGAATTTTTCAATAAAATTGTTTTTCTGAAAAATATTAAGGCTTTTGAAAATGAAATTTGATGTGAAACCTATGTTATCGGGCCCGTATTATAGTTTTGGAGCCCGGAACATGTTCAATATGGTTATTATGTGTTATCTGTGAAATTTGGTAAGAAACGGACTTGGTTTGACGTGTTTCAGATCAAAAATGGGAAATTTGAAAGTTTATGAAGATTTGAAATATTTCATTGATTTTCAGGTCTAATTCGATCTTTTTGATGCTAAATTGGTGATTTGATTACACGAATAAGTCCGTAGTATGTATTTGAGGTTTTGTGCATATTTAATTTTGAGCCCCGAGGGCTCGGGTGAGTTTCGGGTAGGTGTCGAAATGCAGAACCTTAGAAAAATCTGGTGTTTTGGCTTGTTTCTGGTGGCTAATGCCTAGTACTATGCGATCACATGGTACCCTTCACGATCGCATAGTATAGTGTGGAAGAGGGGATTCTGTTACACTATGCGATCGCATAGCATGTTCCGCGATCACATAGTGTACTAGGCAGGCTGAGGGCTGGGGTAAAAATGCTCAGTGCTATCGTGTGACTTAATCTGCGATCGCGTAGGGTGAGGTTAGGGACTCAGTGCGATCACACATGCTTCTTCGCGATCGTGGAGCTTAAGAAAATAGTCCTCTATGCGATCGCAATCCCTTCTTCACGATCGCATAGACTAAATTCGTCCAGTGATTTTAAAAGGTTCAAAACAGAACTCTCACACGGGATTAAACCCATTTTTCTTAAACTTCTTCTTCTCCACTCCTCTTAGGCGATTATTGGGAGACTTCTTCACCATAATCTCTTAGGTAAGTAATCTTTAACTCGTTTTCTTCCATTTTCATCAATATTCTATTAGATTCTAGGCCTAAAATCATGAAATCAAAGGTAGAAATTGGGGTTTGGGGTATAGTTAGGGCTTTTTAATTATTTGGGAATTTGACCTCGTTTTGGGGTCGGATTTCAAAACAAATTATATATTCGGGCTCGTGGGGGAATGGGTAATCGAAATTTATAAAATTTGTCGGATTCCGAGGTGCGGGCCCGGGGTTCGACTTTTGGGTCGATTTTTATAGTTTTGTAAAGATTGATACTTTATTATTCGGAATAGTTCATTATACGTTGTAGGTGTATTTTGAAGTAGTTTTAGTTGATTGTGAGCCGTCCATAGGTCTTTTCGCCCGAGAAGTCTATTTTTGAGTACCGTGTTGTCGTCTTTGAGGTAAGTATCTTGCATAACCTTGTGTGGGGGAATTACCCCTTAGGATTGAGTCTTCCTTTTTGATTGTAGTCCGAGTAAGCGAAGTGACGAGTGTGTACTCGGATTTATTTGAAATTAGATTGGCCTTTTAAGATTTGTAAGTTCTTATATTACCTGTGTATGATTTGTAATTGTTACATTTGGATCCTTGGTTGTTAATTTCATCCATTCATGTTTAAATTAGAATTACTTGTATTTTGGTTCCTTCGTTGGCTATTTGACTTTACTTGACTTAACTAAATATTCTACTTCTCTTATCATCATGCTATATTTTCTTCCTAGCTTGCCTAATTGACTATAATTAGTGTCATCTAGCCTTATAGTTGACTAGCCGCGTTGGAACATCTGTTCATTGGAGTCAAGCATGCCCGTGAGTCTTACGTTGTGATTTATATGACTATTCCCTTAAGTGATATTTAGGTCTAATTATTAAACAATTATGTTATTGGTATTTCCTTGATGTTACCTATTACTGAGCCTTTGTTGAAGTTGAGTTTGTTCTGTGAAGTTAATTGTTTAGGTGAGATTGGTTATAGCTGTTTCCCTTGTCGGGATTGTGTGGTTTCTCTTATTATTCCGTTGTTGATGATGTTGTTTGCCTTGTTTACTCCCTTGCCATGATGTTATGGTTTCTATTACCGTTTATGCTGTTAATGATATGTTTTTCATTGTTGACTCCCTTATCGAGATGGTATGATTTCTATTGTTGTTTATACTGGTGATGACACTTGCGTCGTTGACTCCCTTGCCGGGATGTTGTGATTTATGGTTCTTATTGTTGATTTCTCTTGTTAAATTGTTGTTTATGTTATGTTAGCACGAGGGGACATGCCGTGCCATATTTATGTTATGTTAGCACGAGGGGACATGCCGTGCCATGTTTATGTTATTTAGCACGAGGGGACATGTCGTGCCATTTTTATGTTATTTAGCACGAGTGGACATTCTGTGCCATGTTTATGTTATGTTAGCACGAGGGGACATGCCGTTTCATGTTTATGTTATTTAGCACGAGGGACATTCCGTGCCATGTTTATGTTATGTTAGTACGAGGGGACATGTCGTGCCATGTTATGTTATGTTAGCACGAGGGGACATTCCATGCCATGTTTATGTTATTTAGCACGAGGGGACATTCTGTGCCGTGTTTATGTTATTTAGTACGAGAGTACATTCTGTGTCGTGTTTACATTATCTAGCACGATGGGACATTCCGTGCCGTATTTATGCATTATTATTTCCGTTGTTCCTGTTTGCTATTTACTGCATTTATTGGCAAGATTTGATATTCCTCCTGTACTGCATGGAAATTTCTTAGTTACGGAGTGAGTTCCGGTGGATAAATCTTGAGGAGATTTTGATCAAGGGATTTTATTGAAAAGTATAATTGAAAAAGCAATGGTTTTGAAATGTTCATATTCGAATGACTTTTACATCGAAGGTATATTTGAAAAGCACTAGTCTTGCCTAAAATGATATTTGGAAGTCATTTATTGGGAAAGCCTCTTTGGAAAGCTTCGTATTTTGAAAGAAACTATGTTTTACGTAATTTTCTCTATTAATTATACTTATATCTACTTTTGGAGAAAGTATGTTTTCAAAGTAAACTCTTCCATACTAAAATGCTATTATTTGCAAAAGTTTTTTATATGAATTGTTGTTTAAAGATTTCTACCAATTATGAATTTTAATAGCTAAGGCCCGATGTCAACAAACCGACGTGGAGTTGCGTTATCGATGTTCTCTATTGTATTGTGTTTCCTTTCGATTCGGCTTGTTTTGCAGTCCATCTTTCTGTGTATTTTTGTGCTATTTCGTGATTGATTTCTGTAATTTCCTTCCGCTTTATATTGTCATTGTTGTGGATTATTCCGTGAAGTCTTAGATAGATGTAACGTTAGGTCATTTCTATATTCATGTTATTTATTTTGTAGACCAGTGGTGTCTTGACTAGTCCTCGTCACTACTCCACCGATGTTAGTCTTGATACTTACTGGGCACCGCTGTGGTGTGCTCATACTACACTTCTGTACATTTTTGTGTGCAGATCCAGGTATAATTGTAGTAGCTGTGCGGATGATTGCCGAGGAGACTCAAGGTACCTGCTGATGCGTTCGCAGGCTTCGGAGTCACTTTCTTTGTATTTATTATTCATACACTATTGTATTTAATTCCAAACAGTTGTACTTAGAAGTTGTAGAAGAGTCGTAGAGCTTATGATTTGTAATACCGGTATTGAAAAAGTTTGTATATTCTGTTGAGATTCTATTTCAAGACTGTTAGTTTTCCTTTTATTTTTGTTGTTATTCAGTAACTGCTAGGCTTACCTAGTCCCTAAGACTAGGTATCATCGCGATACCCAATGGAGGGAATTTGGGTTGTGACAGCAGGATCTGAGGCAGGTGCATCTGGAAATCAGTCTGACACGCACGCTTGACTTACACTTCGAGACTTCATGGTGAGCTGCCTTCCGAGCCGTTCTGCAGCAGTTGGAGTTTTCCTTTTGTTATATTTTATGTCTATTTCCTTTTCAGACAATAGACTAGTATTCTTTTGTATATTCTACTAGCATGCTCATATACTTGTCACACTAGGTCTTGGCACACACTAGTAGACTTATGATTTTGGATTTATTTTTATGGTTTTGATTTGTACTTAGTTGCTTTCGTTTAACTACTTTACATCTATAAATTTCTAAAATTTTTATCAATGAGGAATGTTATTCACTTAGCAAACTTATTAAAGGTGGAAAACCTCTAGATTAATCAGTGTTGGCTTGCCTAACAACGGTATTGGGCGTCATCACGACCTCTAATAGAATTGGGTCGTGACAATCATGATTGCAAATTGTAATTAACAAACTTATATACAATACTGCCTCCGGTCCACAATAAGTAACCAATTTGCCTTGGGCACACCCATTAAGAAAATACTAAATTCTAGACAAAAATAGTTAGTGTGACTAAATTATCCTTAATTAAATGTTGTAGCATAATTTAATATGAGGAGTAAAAGACTTTTTAGGAATACGTACATAAGGGTAATTTTGAAAAAACAAATTGAATTTTTTCTTGATTATATAAATGGACACTTATTTTGAACCAAAATAAAAAGTCAATTTCGTCACTTATTGTGGACCTGAGAGAGTATCAAACCAGATTGTTTGCAATTTGTGGGTAGTAAATCTAATTGTGCACCTGCAAGAAAAAGTGTTTATATCAAATATAATAATTTAATTTTAAGAGTCACTCCACAAGCTAAAATAAAAACACACACTATCACTAACTATAGTTAATAATTAAAGATCATAAGCAAACTGCATGTTGTGTATTTATTTGTTTTGTCTAAGCACCAAGTAACTAGGAGTATATATTTTTCCTGAGTTGTATATACAATATAAAATAAGATGTACATAATGCAATCAGTCTATTTGAAAATACTCTCTCCTTTTCAGTTTATGTATTTTTGTTGGAGTATGAGGGTCAAACTAATAATTTTAGGTGTGAATTCAGATGAGAATTTTCAATTTCTAAAATAAAATTAACATTAGAAACTATATAAAAAGAACGATAAGTCACAATAGTTAAAGTATTTAAAAAAATATTTACAAATAATGTGGTCAAAATAAACTTTGTTAGACTCCCCCAAATAGTATTACGCTCACATAAATAGAACTGAGGGATGGAATTCCTCATACTTTGAGCAAGTCACAATGGAGCTTGTTGGAAATCTGCTTCAAAACAGATCACAAATTAAGATAGTGATTAGTTTTGGGGAATATTTTACAGTCCATCGATGGAAATTAAGTTGGAATTTGTTGGTAGCCATAATTACCTTTCTACAAAAATTCTTACGTGTATGAGGGAGCCAGAAATATTTTGATCATCTACATTATTATGCTCCCTTTGGACATTCGAATATTCCCATGCCAAAGAACCTTATATCTAGCGTCATCACTAAATTAATAATATTTTGATGGATAAACCTCATAGAGATTAGTTCAACCACATTTTAGTTAGCTGCAACGATAATAATCACAAATAGGGGTGTCAATGAGGCGGGGCGGGACAGGTTTACTCTTATGCGGATGCGGGACGGTGCGGGGCAAGCTTAAACAGTTTTTTAAAATTTTTAAAGTGGGACGGGGCGGGTTGCGGATTTAATGCGAGTTCAATGCGGGATAACTTTAATTTTTAGTTTAAAAAAAAAAAAATTAAGTGGACAAAAAACTGACTTTACTGCCTTTCTCATTTAGGAAACAAGGGTTCCATTGCTAGTAAATTTAGCTACAGGTCAAAAGAATGAAGACAAAAATAATTAAATAAGCGAATAAAATAAGAATCTGCATTGGTAAATAACAACTCACAAGAGAGGACAACAAAAATATTATTTGTGGATGATTAAATTTCCAAAGAGTTGGAATCTCCCAAAATATTTCCACCCATTTTTTACCCTATGGTTCCCATCAAGAACTCAGGTGAATATATATATATAATATATACTACTAATAATTTGTATATATCTAGAGTATTAAGAAGCTTAAAGCATTAAGTACTTTTTACAAATTGAGCTTATATATTAAAAAATGTCAAGAAGGTCTCGTGAGAGAGTATTTTTGTGAGACCAGTTTTGATGTCTTAATATCTGCTGAGGGAATCCTGATGATGCAGCAACAGTTGCCAGAAAAAAGATTATTTTGTTTTAGAAAAAAATTGAAAGAAAAAATAATTAAATTAAGTAAGGCAGCGCGGGGCGGAAAAAATAATTATGCGGGGCGGGACGGGGCTGGGCGAAGCAGATTTAAATTTTTGTGAGTTTTGCCAAATCCGCCCCACACCCGCCCCGCCCATTGCCGTCCCTTCACAAAATTTTTTGTTTGTCTTCTGATCGCCTATTGCTCAGTTGGATTTTCTAAATCCTTGTATTCCTTGTGAAGGGAGGGTGTAGGGTCAATCACATGTTGATCTGTTATAGATGAGCTGGATCATGGGAACAACAATATATGCAGAACTCTAGATTAGAAATCCAATGTATTTTGGGCCTCTGGTTTGGGCCCTTTCTCGGTCTTTATCCTTCTATAGTAATTAGGGAAACTACCAATTATGTCTATTTATAAGTAATTTACTATAAAAATGATCAATTCATAAAATATTACTAATATTAGAATTCGTTATTGGGAACAAACAGACCGGTAAAACAACAGTAGCCACTGATAGGATTTTCAACCCGGTTAGCTATTTGTAGCAAAAATAAAAAAGGTCAATTTTTTGCTTTCTTTTGAGTGAGTATTACATTAGAATAGATTGGATACATCTTAAAAAGTTTGAATCTTGGAATGATTTAGTGGAGTTTTGAGGTGGCTTGAATTGAAAATTCGAAGTAAAAGATGAACATGAAAAAATTATATGTGTTTCATTTGTGTATCACATATGTATCATATTTGTATCAAATGTGCATCACATGTATATCCATGTATACATGTGTGTGTGATGCATGTTTGATACAAGAATTTTTTAAACTCAATTTTAACTACGAATTTCGATACCAAATCACAAATCACCTCCAATATTTCTCAATTTTTGGATATTGACTCATCTATGTGTTCCCAATGAATTTCAACCATACCCATGGGAAAAAAATCCCCTTTTTGCTTTGATTTTTGGAATCTTCTATATTTTTTTTGTATTTCATCACCTTGTTTGCTACCTAATCCACGAAATTTCCTTTTCGTATTGAATTTAATGTTGCTGATTGATAGTAGCCTATATTTATGCAATTTAGACGCTATTTGCACTCTAATTTAGCCGTACTTTATTGAGGTTTGAATGTCAAAAGATAACAAAATGCTCTAATTGAGAAATTGATATTTTGCAGGAGTCACTCCGAGCTAGGAGGGAGCTAAAGAGTGTTTTTGGAGTCATTGTGAAGCGTGTAAGGCAATCGAAGGTTAGCCCACGCAAAAAGGAGCGAGAAAAGCAAGCGAAATGCAACATCTAGGTGTGCGGCCGTGAAGAGGGCCACGAATTAGCTCGCAAACTTGAGGCAGTGGGGTAGTCAAAATCGGCGGCCGGATCCGCGGTCGAATCCGCTGCCGCGGACGGGCGGTCAAAAGCGAAACACGCTGGGGCAATTGTGTAATTTCCTAGGCGACTAACCTAAACCTATATGAAGCCTAAACTTGCCTAGAAGTTGGATATAGCTGGTTTTAGAATATTTTAGAGGCAAGAACAAGGGAGAGAAGCAAAATCAATTCCTAAGAGTTTTATCTTCTTCTTCTTCTTACTTCTATTTTGATGATTATGAGTTATATTAGTGATTTGTTTTGCATTAGTATGAGTAGCTAAACTTCTAATCTAGGGTTTTGATGGAACCTATTGAAGGATGAATTTCTCGTTACGTTAATATAGATTTGCCATAGTATTCTCGCTATTTGTTCAACTATATGTTTATTGCTGTTGATTGAAGGGCCCTCAATTAAATGTTCCTATCTAGTGTGCATTACTCGGGAGATAGAGCATATTTAGGTCATTTTTTAACAACATCACTCCTGACGTATATGAGGGATCAATACGAAGGGTTAAAGGCGGGATTAGGGATACTGAAACCTTGGGTGCAATCTAAGTGAGCTATAATTAAGGATAGCTAGCGTAATTCGGGAGAATATGTCTAGTATATTGTTGTAATTACTCGGGAGAGAGTTACGACAGTCAGAGTGCTCATGGTCAATAGAGAAGACTTAGGCAAATTTATAGCAACCGTAGCGGGAAGGACTTCGACAATAGGGGAAATCAGAACCTTAGATCATTCCAATTCTTGTCTACATCACGTTCGTAGTTAGTTCTTAATTGTTGCATTCTCATTACGTATTATTTAGTTAGTAAACATCCAATCTATTACTTAAATATTTCTGAAGATTGAATACGTGAATTTGTATGAGTCCAATAGCTGTGATTGTCAGGTTAATTCCCTGTGGGATTCGACTCCGGACTTGTTAACCGGAATATATTTTTGCAGCGACTGCTTTGTCCTTTTTATAAGGCATAGTTGGACGTGATTAAATTTTGACGCCGTTGCCGGAGAATTAACGGTGTTATTAATTGCAGTTAAAAGAAGTGAAAAAATTCTTAGTGTAGTCAATTTTCTTCAATTTAAACTAAATACATTGAAATTATAATGTTTGTAGTCTTGGGTGTTACAGGTGCATACCTAGAAACTCCTCAAGAACTGGTGAATTGTTCGAAGCATTATCAGATCCTGAGAAAGTTTTCAAGGCATTGAATCGTGCAAACAAGAAAGGCAAACAACAACAGAACTCACCAGAACAAATTGAACTAGACATGGGAGACGAAGTAAAAAACAGGAACAATAGGGATAATGTGAATTACCTGATCAATCAGGTGGTGGTGCCTCTTGTTCCAGAAGAAGCATTGTACGATTGGCGCAACCCACCGCTGACAACTTAGCAACCGCAATTGTAGTCCCCCAGATACAAGTTGAATCGTTCCAAATCACAAATAACATGCTTCATTTGTTGCAGAACAAAGGAATGTTCTTAGGGTCATACGTTGAAGATCTTCAACAGCATCTGAAGAATTCCTGTCCATCTGTGCCACATAAAGGCAACATAATGTGACACCGGAAGCAATACGGCTGTTGTTGTTTCCATTCTTAGTGATGGGAGCGGCTCAGACTTGGATTAATTCACTCCCCATAAACTCCATCACTACTTGGGAGGAATTAGTCAAGCAATTTGTGAACCAATTTCACCCACCCAATAAGTTTGCCCAGCAAATTGATGAGATATTGAGCTTTAGAAAGAAACCAACAGAGACATTACAAGAAACATGGGAAAGGTTCAAGTTGCTGGTCTTGTGTCCACACCATGGTATTCCGGAGCAAATGTTGGGGCAGAGGTTTTACATGGGTTTGGCAGATAGCTTGAAGGCCAATGTTGATGATTCAGCAGGTGGAGCATTTTTGAGCAAAAGATTCAGAGAAAGCAAGATCTTACTTGACAAGATGGCACAAAACTCAGGATGGACGACAAGAAACGCTCCAATCACTCATGTGGTTCACTCAATGGCCTTAGACCCAGCTAACTTCATAGCTGAAAATATTGCCACTCTAGTGACACAAATGGGCATCCTCACCAAGAAGGTTGATGAATCAGACCAGAAACAGTAGGTACTCATAGTTGATGCAACTAATGGGGGTTTATTTACACCATGCATTAATCAACCATATGTTTGCTCGTAGAGTGTGGAAGGTGATAACCAACAATATCAGGAGAACATGAATTATGTGGCCAACTATGGGGGACAGAGACCAGGTGGTCAGAATTGGGGTCAGCAGAATCATCAATATAGACCAGCTCCGCAGCAGCACAACAATAGCAACAATCTTGGGGCCATGCGACCTCAGGGTCAAGTGGTGCCTTACCAAAGGCAACATGGCTACAACCAGCAATATCAACAGCATGCTTATCATCAACCTTAACAACATCAGCAGGTGAGACACGAAGATGGGTTTGCTAGACTTGAGGGAATGATGCAACAATTGATTGGGTCAACTGGGAAAATACTTGAAAGAGTAGACTCGCATGAGTCATCAATAAAGAATATTGAGATCCAACTAGGAAAAATTTCGATGGCTTTAAATAATCATCCCCAGGGGACGCTACCTGCAGACACATAAATCAATCCAAAGGAACAGGGCCCGAAACAACTAATGGAAGTGAGTCTCCGAAACGGTAGAGACAAAGACATGGAGCAAGCAATTGCTCGCGAAAGAAGACCTACCAAGACACTGGTGCCAGTACCCATTGAGGTAGATGATTCAGCAGGGTTAACTGATGTGATGGTACAACATGCACAAGAGGATGCCAACAAAGAAAAAGGTTGTGAAAGAGACTGAGGCAACACAGGAACCGATAGTGGAGGCAGTGCCTGAACAAGAAAAAAATCAAATCACATTGAAGAAGCGACTTCCAGCACCATTCCCACAGAGATTGGCCAAATATCAGAAAGATGTCCCGCAAGTTCGACTTTCAAGACTTGGCCATGGTTACACAAACTCAGACTTGTTGTGCTGTTGTGACAAGACCCATCGCTGAGAAGCTGTCTGATCCAGGGAGTTTCACAATCCCATGCACAATAGGCAGTTATGCATTTTCTAAGGCACTGTGTGATTTGGGGACAAGAATAAACCTTATTCTCCTAGCTATCTACAAAAGGCTAGGCATTGGAAGAGCTAGACCCACGTCCATGTTACTACAACTGGCTGACCAGACAGTCAAGAGACTCTTTGGTATTCTAGATGATGTATTAGTATATGTTGGGAAGTTTGTGTTCCCAGTAGATTTTATCATTCTTGACTGTCGGGTTGACGAGGAAATTCCCATAATTTTGGGAAGACCATTCTTGGCCACTAAGAGAGCTCTAATTGATTGTGAAACTGGAGAGCTCAAAATGAGATTAAATGATGAAGAGATAACATTCAACTTGCAGAAATCTATGCGGCGACTGAGTGAATTCGCCAATTTCTCTCTAATAGATGCCGTGGATGTAATTTTAGAGGAGGAAGATGAGACATTGAACACTAAAAATCCTCTAGCAGCCTATCTCATGAACCTAGATGAAGCCAATGGAGAAGACTTGGCAGAGTGGGTACTTGCTCTTGAAGGCCAAGGTTTTTGGAAGAGGGAGCTCGAATTTGAGCCCTTGCACTTAGAGGAAAGAAAAATTCCCCTAGCTAAGCCATCGATAGAAGAGCCACCAAAGTTAGAACTGAAGCCACTGCCATCTCATCTCAGGTATGCATTCTTAGGACCTAACTCAACTTTACCTGTTATTATCTCATCCAGTTTGTTAGATGTGCAGACATAACAACTTTTGTAGGTATTGACGGAGTGCAAGACTGCAATTGGGTGGACCATTGCAGACATCAAGGGTATCAGACCGACCTTCTATATGCATAAGATTTTACTGGAAGATGGGCACAAACCTTTAAGAGAACATCAAAGAAGGATGAAACCCAACATGAAGGAAGTGGTGAAGAAATAAGTGATTAAGTGGTTAGATGCGGGAGTCATATTCCCCATCTCTGACAGTAACTGGGTTAGACCAGTTCAGTGTGTGCCAAAGAAGAGAGGTATGATGGTAGTGAAAAATGAGAAGAATGAATTGATCTCTACACGAACAGTCACAGTTTGGAAAATTCATTCGATGATTGCCTCACGAACTTGATCAGATGCTAGATAGATTGGCAGGAGGTCTCACTTTTGCTTTCTGGATGGGTACTCGGGGTATAATCAAATCTCTATTGCACCAGAGGACAGAGAGAAAACCTCGTTCACCTGCCCTTATGGAATTTATGCTTTTCGGAGAATGGCGTTTGGCCTATGCAACACATGTGCCACATTCCAAAAGTGCATGATGGCTATCTTCACGGATATAGTAGAGGAAATAATGGAGGTTTTCATGGATGATTTCTCAGTGGTGGGGAATTCATTCGATGATTGCCTCAAGAACTTGAGAAAAATATTGAAGAGGTGTATCGAGACAAATCTAGTACTCAATTGGGAAAAGTGCCATTTCATGGTACAGGAAGGTATAGTCTTTGGACACCTAGTGTCAAGTAAAGGCATTGAAGTGGATCGTGCAAAGGTTGACGTGATAGCAAATCTTCCACCACCCACTTCCGTCAAAGCAATCAGAAGCTTCCTGGGGCATGCCGATTTCTATAGGAGATTTATAAAAGATTTTTCCAAAATTGCTAACCCCTTGGGTAAATTGCTTGAGAAATATCACCCTTTTGTGTTTTATGATGACTGCAGGGTAGCATTTGAGGAATTGAAGAAGAGACTGGTAACAACATCTATCATAGTTGCCCCTGACTGGGAGCAACCATTTGAGCTGATGTGTGATGCGAGTGACTATGCTGTGGGAGCAGTTCTTGGGCAGCAAAAAGATAAAATCATGCATCCAATATACTACGCAAGTAGAACGCTGAGTGGAGCCCAGCTGAATTATACTGTGACCGAGAATGAGATGCTGGTAGTGGTGTTCGCGTTTGACAAGTTCAGATTGTACCTGATAGGCTCGAAGGTAATTGTTTATACTGATCATGATGCTCTCAGGTACCTAATCGAGAAGAAGGAGTCAAAACCGCGCCTGATTTGATGGGTGCTACTGCTGCAAGAATTTAACTTCGAAATTCGTGACCGTAAGGGAACGGAAAACCAAGTAGCTGATCATTTGTCTAGACTGGAAGGAGCTGAGAAAGAGATTAACGTAGAAGAGATTCTGGAAACCTTTCCAGATGAGCAACTACTAGCCGCGAGTCTTGAGGAAGCGCCATGGTATGCAGACATTGCAAACTATCTGGCAAGCGGTATTGTTCCTTATAACCTTTCTCTATCAAAAAGAAAAAGTTCTTTCGTGATTTTCGCATGTATTATTGGGATGAGACTTATCTGTTCAGGATTTGTATTGATAACATGATCCGGAGATGTATCCCCGAGATAGACCAGTCTTCTATTTTGCAGGCATGTCATGCGTCACGATACGGTGGGCATTTCGGGGGACTAAGGACATCTGCAGAAGTTTTGGAGTCGGGCTTCTACTGGCCAACATTGTTCAAAGATGCACATTTATGGGTAAAGGGTTGTGATGAATGCCAGCGAACCGGGAATATTTCCCGTCGACATGAGATGCCTATGAACCCAATTTAGGAGGTAGAAGTGTTTGATGTATGGGGAATCGATTTCATGGGGCCTTTCGTCAGCTCATATGGCAACAAGTACATACTCGTCGATGTGGATTACGTGTCCAAATGGGTGGAGGCTGCAGTGCTCCCTACAAATGATGCAAATGGGGTGATTATTTTTTTGAGAACATATTCACCCGATTTGGCACTCCAAGGGCAATTATCAGTGACAAAGGCACTCATTTTTGTAATCGAGCCTTCGAGAAGTTGTTAGAGAAGTATGATGTACGCCACAAGATGGCCACCCCGTATCATCCACAGACGAGTGGGCAAGTGGAAGCGTCGAACAGAGAAATAAAGAGTGTGTTAACTAAGACCGTGAATGCTACTAGAACAGATTGGGTGAGAAAGTTAGATGATGCACTCTGGGCTTATCGAACCGCTTTCAAAACACCAATCGGCATGTCTCCATACAAGTTGGTGTTTGGGAAGGTGTGTCACTTACCGGTAGAGTTGGAGCATAGAGCTTGGTGGGCGCTGAAATAGTTGAATCTCGATATGGAAGCTGCGGGAACAAGTAGAGTCACGGAGTTGCATGAGCTTGATGAGTTCTGCTATCATGCTTTTGAGAGCACAAGATTATGCAAGGAGAGAATGAAGATGATACATGACAAAAACATTATTGAGCGGCATTTTAAACCCGGAGATACGGTATTGCTATACAATTCAATACTAAAGTTATTTTCGGGAAACTAAAGTCGCGATGGTCAAGGCCATTTCGTGTGGTTGAAGTTCACTCCACTGGTGTTGTAGAGATTGCCGCAGAAAATGACTCTCGCACATTCAAAGTCAATGGACACAGATTAAAACATTATGTGAGCATGGATGAAGCAAAGGGAGTGTTAGTGACCCATTTAATCGAGCCTCAAAGGTTGAGCAAACCTTAAATGTGCTTATCTGCGTTGTGTCGTGACGTTAAATCAGGCGCTGCATGGGAGGCAACCCATTGAACTGTTGTAATCATCATGCCGCGACGTTAACTCAGGCGCTTCTTGGGAGGCAACCATTATTTTCTTCTTTTTCTTGTTGTTGTAATTGATGTTGAATGTTACTTACCGATCTACTAGTGTGAAGGGCAAGAATTGTGCGCATCTGAAGGAGTCGGGGGTCGAAATTAACCCGTGAAGAGGTAAAAATGCAGAAAAGATAAAAAGTTATTGGAGACGGGGATCCGCAGCCGCGAATTGGACCACGGATCTGACCGCAAATTTTATGCACCTCACTGCTCTGGATCCGCGTCAGTGGATTGGACCACAGGTTTTAGCATATGTTCTGCCTAGAATCCGCGACCGCGGATCTGGGCGTGGAGCTGGGCGGTCCAGGTAAGTATTATTCTTATATTTTTTAGTCTAAAACTTTATTTTTTCTTCCCTAACTTAAACGCCCACCCCCCAATTCCCCTCTCACTTTCCCCGCTACTCCTGTTCGCTTCACCAAAACCCTTCCTCCTCCCCCACAAACACAAACAACCGTTCCCTCCCCCTTCCCTCTCCCATATTCTTCCTTCAACAGAAGACTCTCACCCCTTCTTCTTTTATCCACTCAACCAATCACCAACCTCCATTCTTCTCAAGATATCCAAGTAAGTACATGACTTTACTCCTTTTTCTTCGTATTTTTTTATATTTTTTATTTTATTTTCAGTTTTTGTTTGTGATTTTCTCATCAATTTTTCTTCTTTTATATGCTAGTGTATGTATAGGGTAGTAAAATCATGGGTCTTTTATCTTGGAGTTGGATTGTGATTTATATTGGTATGAGGCTATTAGATTTGGTTTGTGAGATATGATAATTCAATTGGGCCTTTGTCAAACTTTGGAGAGTATGTGCAAGTGTTTGTTGATTTGCCTCAATGGGCTCTGAATGCTAATTGTGACCAATTGTGCGAGTGAAGTCTGAGTAACTACCATTGGTTCACATATTCCGCCCCCACTAATAGTGGTGTTTGTTGTGTCAGGTAAAATGCATCCTTCGAGGAAGAGACGCGCTATCAGAGCCTCGTTCAGCCGGCATGGCAGTTCATCCAGAGCACGGGCACCGACCAACGCAAGCCAATTGATCATAGTAGGTTTGTTTCCAGAGCGGCCCAAGACCGTTTTAGTTTGAATACTACGAAAATGCCTGTACCGGAAAAAGGAATTAACAGGACAATCCTCCAAGCGGAATTCCCAAATATGTATAGAGAATTGATCAGGCGCCGGCTAGACATCTTCTTTGAAGAGCCGGAGAAGGGTAACATGATGCTTGTTCGGGAGTTCTATGCCAACTGCCCCAAACATGAGGAGAGGGTATGCACTGTGGGAAAAATGAGGGTGGATGCCTCGCTAGCTGCCGAGAAGAGTGTATCGCTTGCCGGTATTCAATGGGGCTGAGGATTATTATGAGACTTACAAGTGTGAACCCACCACATGGAATCTCTTTTTCCAAACTATCTGTGTACCGGGAAAAGAGGTAGTATGGTGTGTGCTGCATTCATCATCAATCACTTATGAGGTTAAGTGCTGGATGTACATAATTAATAGTCGATTGCTGCCATACCATAACACCACAGAGGTAAATGGCCCAAGAGCGCCAGTGATTTGATTCTTTATGCAAGGCCACAATTTTGATGTGGCACAGCTTATTCAGTCGAAGATGTTCATCCGCTCACCACTAAAGAGATATGGGTTTTACTTCCATCTATTGTCAATAGATTGTGCAGAGCAGCTGTCACACCTCCTTTTTTCGCCCCCGGGTTAATGAAGGGTAAATAAGAGAGTTTTTCCACTTTAAGTGACATTATTCGAAATGGGATTATTTATTTATCAGAGTTGCCACTTGAGATAATTATTATGGTGTCCCAACTCACCGGTTTTTTTTTGAATCCCAAATCGAGGAAATTGACTCCATTTAAAAGTCTGCAAAAACCAGAAGACCGGGTAAGGAATTTTGTTAACCCGGGAGAAGGTGTGAGGCACTCCCGATTTCCGTGGTTTTAGCACGGTCACTCAACTATTATTAATTGGCCTAACTATCTGATTAATTACATATTTAAAACCTATTGTGCATTTTTTAGCCACTTTTAATTATTTATGGAATTATTTCTGGAACAAGTCATGATGTCGTGCACTTGCCATTTTGATACATGTTGCAAACCGCGCCACATGAAATGCACCCGCGGTTTATGACATGTTTATTTTTATTATTTCAAGTTATGGTCGGGTCACATAAAATGCACATCCGAATGGGATTATGTATTGTGACCATACCACGGAAACCGTACCCATGCCCACAATAAGGCGAGCTACGAAAAGCAATGGCCAAAGAATCATGTGAAACTTGATATACGTGAACAATTACTGCAAATCCAAACTTGAATAGAGTAAATTTATCCTAAGGCAAAACCATGGTTAACTTGTCATTTTTTAATAAACAATATGCAAACATTCGGTCAAAAAAGCATTATGATTACAAGAACTAAGGTAGATAAAGCATTATAAACTTCCCCCAAAATAAGAGAGCACATGACATCATAGAAAATCTTTTCTTTGTTATGTATTTAACATATGTCCAAATATCAGCTAGTTTCTTCAACCAAGACAAAATGACATGGCACACGACTTGACTAACTGCTATTTTGTCACTTCAATAAGCTAAAAATATCCTAGCATAATCCATTCTCTTACATGTTAAATTTGCAGGGAATAGAAATAACAGGATCAACAAATTCTGAATCTAAAATACGGATTAGCTGAAGTGCTAAAGAAACGATGACCCAACTTGCAAACCAAACCGTAAACGAAAAATTGTTTCATAAACAAGGAAGTTCCAAATGTATTCAAGCAATGGCAACAACACTTAGTCTGAGACAGAAAACTCACCGGAAAAAAAAACCTCGCCGGAAACTTCGACGAACCTGACGTCAACTCGAACTTGGCTAAAAAATAAACTGCCCACTTAATGACAATGAAATACAGATTGATAAGGAAAGAATTAGTGATAAGGAAAGAATTAGAGTTTAATTAGGAATGTGTAATATTTTCCTTATTAGAGTTTAGGTCTTGGTCTCCTATTAGGTTTAGGTTTTCTCTTATTTCTCTAACTTCTTTGTCTATAAATACTTGTGGAATTAATGAGAAGAGCAAGAGTTTTTCCTCCAATATTGTTCTTTGTCTTCCGCATCAAATCTTTCATGGTATCAGAGCCATAGTCTTTTGAAGAACTCTTCATTGTCTAATATTATTATTTGTCTTTGTTCTCTTTTGAACAGTGTGTTTTTTGTCTTGAATTATGGCCGACGAAACACAGGCCGTTGTGAAGGAAGGTGTAGTTCAAAGGAAGACGATATCACCATACGATATCACTTCCAATGACAATCCTGGTTTAGTTATCACCCAAGTTCAATTGAAAGGTGATAATTATGAAGAATGGGCTAGATCCGTTCGGACAGCCCTGAGGGCGAGGAAGAAATTTGGCTTCGTGGACGGAAGTATTACGATGCCCAAAGAGACATCGTCAGACTTAGAGGATTGGTGGACTATCAATTCTTTGTTGGTATCATGGATCAGAAATTCCATCGAACCAACACTACGATCTACCATATCACATATGGAGGTCGCCAAAGATTTGTGGGAAAGTATAAAAGAGCGTTTCTCGACCGGAAACGGACCGAGAATTCAAGAATTGAAAGCTGCACTGTCCGGGTGCAAGCAGAAAGGTATGTCTATCGTGAACTATTATGGAAAATTGACAACTTTATGGAATGAGCTCGGAAACTACGAGCAACATCCGACTTGCGCATGCGGAAAGTGCACGTGCAATCTTGGAGAAGTCATAGCAAAGCACAAGGAAGAAGAAAGAGTGCATCTCTTCCTTATGGGATTGGACGAAGGAACTTATGGGACTGTCCGATCACTCATCTTGGCACAAGACCCGTTGCCGAGTTTGAACAAAGTGTATCAAAAGCTCATCCAAGATGAGCGTGCCAAGGGAGGAGTCCGAGGACAGCAAGATCCTGGAGAAATAATGGCTTTCGCTGCGCAGACGAACAGGTCAGAGAATAGAGATCGAAAGTGCAAACATTGTGACCGATCCAACCACAACTCTGACCGATGCTGGTCGGTCATGAAGTGCAAACATTGTGGTCGGACAGGTCATGATCCTGATCGTTGCTATGAAATAATTGGGTATCCAGAAGGATGGAACTTCAATCAACGGAGCGATAATAAACCAAGTGGTCGGGGACGAGGACAACAGCAGCCGAAACAAAACGTTCCTCCAGGTGGTCGTGGCCGGGGAACCCCCGAGCTAACGCAGCCC
>ML421258.1:3399-31197 GCA_005239525.1 Nicotiana knightiana | reverse complement strand
TGACCCTGAACCACTTGTGAGTGGAGAAAATAATATACTTTGGTATATAATGTATATCAAATTGATATAGATAACTTTGTTCTCATAAACAATTGTTTAGCAATTAAGTGGAGGCACTCAATAAATTATTTTGCTAAACCAACTGTGATGTAAACCAATTTATCAAGATGAACTATCTTGAATAGACAATCTGGAAATTATGCTCTAAATTAAATTATTGAGCAAGTTACCACGCAAACAGCAGGTTGCATGTTAATAATAATTGCACATGTAGCCATCTCATAGATGCATCTTATGTGGTATACATGGCAGTGAATGGGCCCATATTCACCTTTGATATTTCCAGCATTCATGGGACTCAATCCCAATTTTAGTTGGTCTATTAATTAATGAGAACAAGTAACATAAGAGAATTCATAAAGAATTTTCTAGTTCTTTAATATTTACCCATGTGAATTCTCTTTTATTTTTGCACATCATACTTAAATTGATATGGCTAAACCAATTATGCCAACCGGATAACTTATCAATATTGATAAACTTCAAGTTTATACCATGACGTGTGCAATTATCAATAAACTCCAAGTTTAATATGATATGGGTTTTTATAGCAATAAACATCCACTTTATTGTGGTATTTTTTTATTTGTGTCGTACAAACTGGAGAATAAAGCGGGTAACTTTTCACAGACATATTACCCTGCTACAAGTTGTAATAATAGAAGATATTAAATATTTTCTTTATTTATAATCTCAGTATAACCAATCACTTTCGCGAATACTTTAGAAACTCAATAAGTTTCTTTGAGACTTACTACACCATAATAAATTGACATGATAATCAATTGTATTCCTCCAAAATAGTAATAATTGGCTCTTCCAGAGCTCTCAATTAGTTTGGTACTACCACATATTCATCAACATCCATGTGGTGAATATCACTTTCGAGGAGAAAGTTATAAATTATGGTCATTGTCAAAATTATATGCAAGATCTGTTTCTTGCATTAGTGTTATCCTTTAGTAATCACATTGCCAAAATATTTTGGCGTACAATAGGTACATGACTAATGGACATTCATGCCATAATAATGACATTATTTTCTTATATCATCTCAAACCTCCTTTTGGAGGAGAGTGTGGTATATTCACTACCACTAGCACATTCATATTCTTCCAAGAATGAATATGTATTCATAAATCAGATGTTGTCACATTCTCATCATGAATGAACCATAATCATCTATATGTGCTTTACAAAATCTCATGTCAAATCGATGACAAATATTACTTTCATAGAGGGAAAGATTATTTTGAGAATTCTTAATATTCCCATTATCATAATGATGACGATTATAATTTCGTCTATCGCCACGTCCACATCCATTGATATCTTCACGGTAATAATTTTGTCTTCTTTCAGACTTATCATATATTGCTATCACATTCTCTTAAAGGGGATGAGAATGAAGCAAATTTAATGGGACGGGTTTCCATATCTTTGCCCACAATCATACATGATTTGATTATGGCAAGGCATAGAAATTTTACCACTTCGGGTGGTTATAATTTCTTGCAAACTCTATAGGAGTTATAATCAAAGTTTATTGTCTTTGCTTGCATTTAAAATCAAATTATAGAATTTCAAGAATTTAAAAGAGAAAAATAAAGTAAAATACTTACCTTAAATCTAGAATTTAATCATGAAGAAAGTTCATGGAGAATTGACAATCATTATGCTCAATCCCAAAGCTTCTACTCAATTGATTAGAGTCTCGTGCTGATAACGTGTTATGAATCAATAAAGAATAATAACAATATTGCAGAGAAAGAGAGTGAAGAAATTCTTATTGAATTTTTGGGATGAATTACGATGGAAGAGGACATCTCTATTTATAGGGAAAAGGTGACTTAGCCACCATGTAACAAATCCTAGAATCTCTCCAGAATATAGACATTCACCATAAATAGAATTCTATTTATAACATGATCACTTTTATCAAATAATTCTATAATTTTAAACAAAGCAGTACGTTTACAAGTATACTTCGTATCCATAAGTTGGCACGAATTTTGTGTCACTTACCAATTCAAAGCACAACAATTTTGGCTGTTAAGTTCTCATCGATCTCGCAACAAAGAAAGCAAAAAGGCGTTCATTATATTTGAATTTTGAAATAATTAATTTGTGAAAAAGTTCCAAAACGTTTCTGGAACTATAATTTGATTATTTGTAACATAATCTAATGGTATATCTACAAGTAGGAGTGCAAGTAGGGGTGTTCAAATCAAATCGGAAAACCGCACCAAACTAAAAAACCAAACTAAATCGATTAAAAAATTCGATTATGTTTCGTTTGACTTGATTTGTTATTGAGTAAAAAAATCCGAACCAAACCGATATATGTATATATATATATATATATACATATATCGGTTTGNTATATATATATATATATATATATATATATATATATATATATATATATATATATATATATATATGTCACACCTCCTTTTTCACCCGGTAAGAGCAATAATGGAGTTTTTCCACTTTAAGTGACATTATTCGATTTTTGGGATTTATTTTATTCAGTTTTCAGAGTCGCCACCCGGTTTTTTTACGGTGTTCCAAAACACCACTTATTTATTAGAAATCCCTAAATCGAGGAATTTTGACTCTGTTTAAATTGTCTGCGACCGAAAATCGGGCAAGGAATTCTGTTAATCCGGGAGAAGGTGTTAGGGCGAGTTCCGTGGTTCTAGCACGGTCGCTTAATGATTAAATTTGGCCTAAATTGTTTAACTACTGCTTTTATACCTATGTGCATTTATATATTCTTTACCGCTTTTATTTTTCTTTTGTATGCAAAGAGTTACTTTTGGAGACGGGTCACGTATGCGTAAAACCGTCGCAAATTGAGATGTGCCGAAAATCATGCCACGCGGACGTGTACATAATTCTCGACACTGAATTCATTTGAGGAGATAAATAAAGTTGCGCAAGCGCGTATTTTGTTTTGTTGTCAAAAAGAAATCAGGATCACGTCACGCGGGCGTGTACGCAATTCTGATAATTTTAGGAAATTCGTTCCTAAAAGTGTCTCTACGGGTGTTCATTTTAGTCTTTATTTGTGTTACGTAAAAGTATAAACAATTTGAGAAAAAGGTATATTTTAGTTTTTCATTCAAAGTTACGAAAAACGTATACTCCGAAGATTAGTTTATTTTCTGAGTTTAAGGTAGTCTCTATCTAAAGGCTTTTGAGATTCACTACGTCTAAAATAATTCCTAAATTAAGTCATGCGATTAGGATATGACCGAATTTAACCCCAAATTAATCACTTTAGGCCATCTTAATTTTGGCTACTTGTCAAAGAGCTAAAACTATGCAATTTTATAAAAGAAGACATGTCCATACACAAGGTTTACAAGAAAATCTACCAAATTACTGATTATAAGTTACCTAAAAATCGAATGAACACATTTAGCTATAGTATTAACAGTATTGTCAATTGCAAATAATCTAAATTCGTTCTATTTAACTTTGTATGTGTTGAATCTCATTTAGTAGAATTTATACATCTATTGTTGTTGTAAAATCAGAAAGTTAAAGGATATGAAATGAACTGAAAAATGTTTTGGATCACAAATTCCTATTTGTATGTTTTTCGAAATTCACTGAATCTGGAACGATCGCTTTCCAGAATCTTAGTAAATATTTACAAGGAGACTGATTTGGATACAAAATCACGCATAACACTGTTGGCTAGCAGATTTATATTTGTACCTTTTGAAACTAAGAAGAAACCATTTTGGTAAATCATAAGAGTACAAACAAATCTGGAGTCTTTGACTATTTTAATTGAACACATACCCAGATTTCTCACCTAAACTATATGACATTAACATTAATACTGATATATTTTATCATAGGCTTTGGGCTTTGTATCACTTAGGCCTAATAGCCCAGGGTTCAGGTCATTTCAAACCATGACATGCTACTTTTAATGGCCTGGCCCATTTTGTATGCCAAAACCCAAACTTCAAAAACATCATTTCACAGTCCACTCTTAAATTACAACGATTCTTAAAAAGGTAAGTCCGAATAAATTATAATTTTCTCACTTCCTGAAATGAAGTTACAACTTCTACTAAAATACATTTTTTCTGAATAAAATAGGACTGGAAATTAATACTTCTAATTGGTTGCTCCAACTTGAATTCCTTATGACTACATACTTGTGCTTCCATTCTCCATTTCTAAGCCTCCAAATAAACAGGTATGTTATGCATCCTTCAGGGCAAATCTGACCATAAAAGGGGTCAATTTTGACTCTAATGATGCTATGCTATATAGTACTAAAAAAAGAACATTTTTGTGCCTTCTTCCTGGAATGAACCTGACCATGAAAGAGGCCAGATTCAACTCCAGCAATGCCAACCTATTAGACTCCTAACATTCAACTTTACGCTACACAACAAACTTCAGCAAGTATCCATACCAGGATTTGGCTATTCTGGGCATTTTTAAGGAGTGAATCTGACCATTTAGAGGTTCAGATTTCCTGCCTTAGTACCCTATACAATTTGTACCCTTAATGGGGTAATTTCAACAAGTAACTAATGTTTATGCACTATTATGGGGTGAATTTGACCATTAGAAGGTCACATTCATCTACCATAGTGAAGATTATTTCAGTGGAAACTGAAACAAATACAGAGCAAAAATTCAACTCATTTTCATGGGTACTAACCACACAAAATTCAGGTATTCATATTCTAACATCAACAAGAATTAAACAGTATTGAACAGATGTCACAAAATCAGTTTAGCCTTTAGATCTTTATGTGAATAAAAAGAAAGTAACTTCAACTATAAATACATATTTGCACATCAATGAAAAGAAAACACAGTTTAGATCTGAAAAGTTCATTACAAGTAAGCCGTTACATACCTTTTGAAGAGAAAATGATAAACAGATCTAGACCAAATAAAGGTCCAGGGAGAAGATAGTAAAACCATCAAAGAAGAAGGACAAATGATCATCAAATATCCAGCAACTTCAGCAACAAATACCACCCAAAAAAATGATCCAATAATACCAATAGAGATCCAGAAAATCGAGTTAAACACTTGAGATTTTTATGAAAAACAGAATACCAAAGATGAAACAAGAACTGAGAATCAAACGCTAGAACTTTGATAACTTTGAAAGAAATCAAGTCTTTTCACTAATATTTTTTGGAAATTTTCATTTTTGAATCAGAAAACTATTTGGATATTTTTTTTTTTGGTTTTTTCAAATATTTTCAGCAGCTGAATGAATGCAAAAGAGTGCAAAGGCAGGTGAAGAAAGCAAGTATTTTTGTGTGTGTGTAGGTAGTTTTCAGTGTCTAAAGAAGGTTTCTCTAATGGTAAAAAGTGGGTGTATATATAAGGGATTTGGGATAGGATATGCTTGGCATATTTCCTATCCAAATTGGCTGAAAATAGTACAAAGGCAGATGTCACCCTTATACTTTGGGACAACTGCCCTTATTCCAGAAATTTCCAGACCCTACAATGACCCTAATATCCCTTAAAATCTGATTTTCTTATTCTAGAAGGTTCTTGGGTTGTTACACCCAAGATTCCTTCAACTAAGATTCCTAATATACCCCTAGGAGTCCTTAGAATTATCCTTAGGTAACTAGAGTTAGGTTTTCTTGGGGTTATCTATTAACTCTAGTTAGTTGATTAGAAATTTAAATGACTTAAGGGTGAGACTGAGTGACTCATTTTAACTTAACCTTGATTAATTGAACTTAATTAGTCATCTAGGACTTGGATTACATAATAGGAATAATTTAGTGTCAGACTTAATTAATTATTTTACCTTTGATTCTTCCTTAGGACATGGATCGGTGTACATGCCTTATACTAACAGTCTTGATTTGACTCTTTAAAGGTAGGAGCAAACAATAGAGGTGCCCATATAGGCAAGAAAGTAAGTTTTGAGCTTAGTAACATGGTTCTTAGCCTATTAGGTTCTCAACTGAAATCCAGATCCATTACTAAGTTTTATAAGAAAATATATTAACCAAGTGTAAGACAATGGGTAAGGGTATTCATTTTAAAAAGACAAGCAAGTATAGGTGATTTTCCTTAGGCCTATAAGTGGCAACACTAACTTTGCATTCCAGATTTTTCATAACTCAGACTGTTAACTTTATAAGGCAATTTCAAGTGAAGAGTACAATAGCTTAGGCAAGAGTCTTTCCTAGATGAAAGCAAACATGATATTCATGAGCACAATTGGGCAGACACGAACATGAAAAGTCGATGGAGTTCATTCAAACAACACACAAAGAATTTTTTTATAGGATTTCATGATTACATGGCACATCAATAATTAGATAGCATGATGAATATGCTAGTGAATTCATTGTAGAAGTAAAGAGTGTACAACATGCATGGTTTTAGTCAAAACAGATAGGTCAAAGGCACATTATGCTCTATGATGAAGATCATTTTTGTTTGATCGACTGCATTGTAAAGCATTACAAATGTGGGAATCCATATGACATGGTGCAACAAATAAGCTCTTAAATTGATACTAAGCACAGTCTAAGGCATGGTTCAATTAAGTTATCTACGACTAATTAAACATACACAAAATTATCAAAAGTCTTTTTGTTAATGACAAAGGTTCCGCAAAGCTTAGATCATATGTTATCTAATTTAGTTAAGTAGTCGTGAACATAAATCAATCGGCAATACTAGAATAGTTAGAGATTGCTAGGTGAATCAATTATTTTAGTCAATGAGAATAACAAAAACATAGTAGGCAATCACAAGCTTATTAACATATACCATGCGTAAGAGGAAATCAACAGAGAAACACAAAGTAAACTCGAACAATTAAAGAACAAGAAGGGCCAATGTTTACTGACCTTCTTTTGAACCAACAAATCAATAAAAGGATTTGTTTTAGCCGTTTTAGGAGCCAAACTCAAACTTCTATCGATAGGTAAACTCAGAACAAAACAAACAAAAAAAGAAGTTAGGAATTACTAGTGATGGTGGGTTGATAGGTGAAATTAGAAAAGACAGGGGGAGAATCAATGAAGGGTTTTACCTGGGCATTAGGACGAAAATTGACTCTTAGCGGCTAAAATCCCATGTCCATAGGTCAGCGCATTTGACCACTGAACATCAGACACTTTGAGAAAACTTCATGGATGCTCTGATTTGATAGAGCATAGGAGAAATTAGACGGTTTGTGGTTAATCTTGCATGAACTAGTGCAAGGTATCAGGACTGATGAGGTTGAACTGATGAGAGAAAAGGGAATGAAGGAGGGAAAGAGCTGTGTCGATTAGGGTTTTCAGATTCTCAGATTTGAAATTGCTGTTTTCGAGTGAGTTTTTGGAGAAATTGAAGGCATGAGGTGATTAAGGAGGAGGAGAGGATCATCTGGTGACATTTTGAGGGGTTTTGGAGTTACTCCACCGCCGGTGGGCGATTTCCAGTCGACGAAGCAGGGTGGTGGTGAGGTGAAGAGAGAGGAATGAGAGAGACAGATAGAGGGGTGTAATAATTAGGGTTCGAATGGGATGTGGGGGTAAGGTTTGGAAAGTTTTATACTTAGGCTTTGGGGGGTTCCCAGCCGTTAGATCTTAGGAGATCAGCGGCTGGGGTCTGCTGTGACTTAAACAGGGTCGTTTGGTGTAATGGGGGGCCAAGCTGGGTTAGAGGGGATTGGGCTGGGTATTTTTGATGGGTAGAGGTGTTTTGGGCCTGGGTAAATCAGCCCAGGTCCGAATTTAGGTTTGATTTCACAATTAACTAATTAATTTTAATTAAGTTTAAACTAAGAAAAAGTGTAATAATTAGTTCTAAATTAATTTTGCCCAATTTATACACTGATTGATCAATTAATCAAGAGTAAAATATTTAATTTGATACTCTCAATCATTTATAGAACAAATTCCACAATTGGCTAAAACAAAGTGATTAAATCCAGAAATTAAATATTTAAACTAATTTTTTATATTTCGTTATTAGTTACAATAATAATTAAGGTTACGCACCTAATTAGGCCACTTTAAATTATTTACAAATTTAAAACGCGAATTATGATTACATAATACAAAATTAATTCACAAATTCAATAAAAATCATAAAACTAAATAATTTATTGAATTTTGTATAGGATTATATGGTAGGTAAAAATCATGTGCTCACAGCTGCCCCCTCTTTGCTAAAAAACACGAAGAGTTTTCGGGCGAAGACAAAGTGAGCAGTCATGAATGACTTTACCTATTCATATACTCCATTGTGAAGCGTTTTTGAAAAGTTTGACCGAACCCTACTTCAAAGGTTGCCTACATATCCTTGGTTATAAAAGAATCAGGTCCGTGTAGTTCTGAAAGTTTTGGTAGCTGGGACTACCGGGTAATTGTGGTTTCAACTACGGTTGCTGCTGTTACTGCTGTTGATCTCCTTATTACTATAAAGTAACAAAACGAAAGACTAACTAGACCTATCAACTTCTAGTTACAAGATTCCTATCTAAGACTTGGTCTTGAGTCTTGGCCTTTTGCTGACTCTGACCTAGATCTTGATGCTTGTTAGTTGTAGGTGCTGGTTTTCGTCTTATCGTTTCTCGGGTCAAGGCAGGATATACGGAACGGATGACTTCAATCTCGTCCTGAATAGTCCATATCTTCCCCGTTTCTGCACTTTGGATTCAACCTTATTTTCTCTTTTTGTTTTATTATTCTGGTTTGAAACTTCTTCTTTTGGTCATCTCGAGTCCAATGTCCTAAAAATGTAATCTGCACAAAAATCGAAAAAAATAGACGAACGAAAATTTCTGCCCCAGTTTTTACTAGGAAAATTTCGTGAGTTATTGTAAGGAAATATAAGCTACTTTATTATTGAAAGCCATAAAAAGTTGGGAACCGTGCACCTAGAGTTATTGTAGACACAAGGATAGGATACCTTATGTCTAAAAGTAAGATCAACTAGGGGTGGAAGACTCTATGTTGCAAAATAAAATCAACTAGGGATTGTATTCCCTATGTTGGAAAAGAGATCATCAACTAGGGATTGTATACCCTATGTTGGCATCAACTAGGGAGTGTATACCCTATGTTGGAAAATAAATCATCAACTAGGGATTATATACCCTATGTTGGAAAAAAAATCATCAACTAGGGATTGTATACCCCATGTTGGAAAAAAAATCATCAACTAGGATTGTATACCCTATGTTGGAAAAGAAATCATCAACTAGGGGTTGTATACCCTAGGTTGGAAAAGAAATCATCAACTAGGGGTTGTATACCTTATGATGGAAAAGAAATCATCAACTAGGGGTTGTATACCCTATATTGGAAAAGAAGTCATCAGCTAGGGGTTGTATACCCTATGATGGAAAAGAAATCATCAACTAGGGATTGTATACCCTATGTTGGAAAAGAAATCATCAGCTAGGGGTTATATACCTTATGCTGGAAAAGGTGTGGCTAGGCTTTGGAGACCCTATACCACTTCATATTTGGGCTAATTTCAACATTATTTTTCTTCTTTTTCTTTTCATTTTGAGTAAATGTGGGAAAGGATTTTGGAGAAAAACTTCCCTTTTAGAGTTATTGCTCCAGAGCTGCTTCTAGATCTTGCGCCCTTTCTTTTGGTTACACTTGACGTTGCAAGTTTGCTTTGAGTTACACCTGTTTCCTTCAATCAAAGAACAATTTGTTAGTTTGAAACGGTGGTTGGTTTTGCGGCCTTGATTTTCAATAGCTTGTTCTCTGTTCTTGTGACGAAGATCTCGACTACTTGCTTGCTCACTACGGATTGGGTTTTATCTCTAATCCCGGGGATCCTGGCTTTCCAGATTTTAACATGGCACTTAGTCACGTGGGACCCAACATTTGACTTTATTTTGCCTTTATAGGCCTTTCACTTGCTTTTTCTTTCGGAATTCCAGCGTATCGGGGAAGTTTTTGGCCTCTCAAATTTTTCTGCAATGGTTTTCCAACTTTACTTTGCCTCCATCGGCCTTTCATTTCTGATTTTTCCTCCAATTTTAACTTTAAAGCATTTGGAGCACTTCGACTTTTCAAACTATACCGAGAGGGTTAGCCACGTGGTACCCAGCCTTTCACTTCAATTGCCTTTATAGGCATTTTGATTTGGTTTTCTCCTTTCAAGAGTTTTGCATTTAAAGCATTGGCCGTTGCGGCCAGTCGGGATTGACTCGATCCCCTGACGAGGCTCGGTGCCCTTTGCATGTTGTCCCGTGTCAAACGAGAAACCTGTAAATCAGTTTTTCCGTCCTTTCTTTGCCTTGCTTTAGAAACAGAGTCAGACTAAAAGGGATTGAAAGAAAAATAACAAAAAAAACGGAGACAATGAATTTTGACAAGAAATATCCCTTTCGGGGAGAAAAGAGAAGAAGGACTTATCTGGAGTGTACGCGGCCTTCAATGAACATGACATGCGTCTTGGGCTGGATGCCTGATCTATATAAACCATATGACTCTCAGAAATTCATCCCGATTTTTTACCTCGAGGTCGAGAAACCTTGCCCCAGTCCATGTCGATACCAGTGACCAATCATCCTCTTTTCGATTAGTAGTGCCCTTTTTGGGTTTTCACCGACTAACCTCTCTCATTTATCTTCTCGCCATTGCCCTGTAGTGCTCTTTGCGAGTTTTCACTAACAAGACTCTCTCATTTTTAGTTTCTCTACTCATTGTCGCCTTATGGTGCCCGTGTGGATTTTCACGATAAGACTCTCTCATTTTAATTTCTTTTCCTTCCATCGACTTATGGTGCCCGTGTGGGTTTTCACCGATAAGACTCTCTCATTTTAGATTCTCTCATTACTTGTATCAGATCCAAATTACTGTATCCTCCAATTCTGGCCTTTCTTTGCCAATCGATCGGAAGGACTTGAATAGGATTTGGGGTAAAAGGGATTTTCACTGAATTACAACTTTGGAACTTTTCAGGCAAATCATTGTCGAATTTTAACACTTGACCCAGCTTAAGCTCTTGGGGGAACGTGGATTTTTATTTTGGTGTGACTGAACCTCAGGGAGAGGCTGCCTACGTATCCTTTCGGAATCAAGTCAGACGTAGTTCAAGGAAATATTTGTTTTTGTTTTTTGATTTTTGTTTTGATTTTTGTTTTGTTTATCATCATTTTTTTTACATATATCAACACTTCAAGTTCCAAACAAGGTAATCCAGGAAGCGTAACCGGCTCAAAGGGTTTACGAAACTAGTAGTGTTTGGGATAGCGTGAATGAAAGCCTTCATCATTTCGATCATGAGCATCATCAAGAAAAGGTCAAACATAATACCTTTTGACTGGGTCTGCATTGACAGCCGTTTCAGGGTCATTTCCCTCGATGTCCCCCAAGTACAATGCTCCTTTTGTTAGCAATTTCCTTATGATGTATGGACCTTTCCAGTTCGGGGTGAATTTTCCTTTCGCTTATTCATGGTGTGGGAGGATACGTGTTAGGATGAGCTGCCCCACTTCGAAGTTCCTAGGTTGTACCTTCTTGTTATAGGCGCGGGCCATTCTTTGTTGGTAAAACTGGTCGTGGCAAATTGTGACCATTCTTTTCTCATCAATCAGAGTCAACTGTTCCAACCGGGTTTTGACCCATTGATCATCCTCGATTTCAGCTTTGACAATGATCCTAATGGAAGGAATTTCGACTTCCGCAGGAATCACGACTTTAGTGCCATAAACAAATAAATAATGCGTAGCCCCCACTGACGTGCGCACGGTCGTCCGATATCCCAATAATGCAAAAGGCAACTTCTCGTGCCACTTTCTAGAACTTTGGATCATTTTTCTGAGGATTTTCTTGATGTTCTTATTGGCTCCTTCGACGACACCATTGGCTTTGGGTCGGTAAGGGGTGGAATTACGATGTGTGATTTGAAACTATTCACATACCTCCCTCATCAAGTGGCTGTTTAGATTTGCAGCGTTATCACTAATGATAGTTTTTGGAATACCGAAACGACAGATAATGTTTGAATGCACGAAGTCCACCACTGCTTTCTTAGTGATGGCTTTGAAATTGACTGCTTCGACCCATTTTGTGAAATAGTCGATGGCCATCAAAATAAACATGTGTCTATTTGAAGCTTTTGGCTCGATTGGCCCAATGACATCCATTCCCCAGGCAACGAAGGGCCAAGGTGCTGACATGGGGTGTAATTCCGAGGGTGGTGCATGAATCAGCTCACCATGTATTTGACACTGATGGCACTTTCGGAAAAAACTGAAACAATCCTTTTCCATGGTCATCCAGTAATATCCTGCTCGCAGACTTTTCTTTGCGAGGACGTGCCTGTTCATGTGGGGACCGCATACTCCTAAATGTACTTCGTTCATAATCTTTTCAGCTTCTTTGGCATCCACGTACCTTAACAAATTCAGATCTGGAGTCCTTTTGTACAACACTTCTCCGCTTAAGAAGAAACTGCTGGCGAGTCTTCTGATGGTTCTCTTTTGATCCCCATTGGCCTGCTCCGGGTATTCTTTTGTTTTCAAGAATATTTTGATATCATGATACCATGGTTGGACATCGGGCTCTATTTCAACCGTGTTACAATAACCATGTCTTCCTTTGATTTGAATTTCTAACGGGTCAATGTGGACATTACCAGGATATGGCAGCATTGCAGCTAGGGTAGCCAGTGCATCGACTAGCTCATTGTGGCATCGAGGAATATATTTGAACTCGACGGTTTTGAATCGTTTGCTAAGATCTTCCACATGTTATCTGTATAGAAGGAGCTTAACATCTTGAGTTTCCCACTCTCGCTGAGCTTGCTTTATGATCAAATTAGAATCTCCCATGATCAATAACTCTTCCACATCCATGTCAATGGCCATGTTCATGCCCATTATACAAGCTTCATACTCGGTAGTATTGTTTGTACAGAAGAACCGGAGACGGTCCGTGGATGGATAGTGTTGTCCCGTGGGCGAAATCAACATTGCCCCAATCCCAACGCCTTTGGCATTGACTGCTCCGTCGAAGAATATTTTCCAAGTATTAGTGTCTTCTGAGATTACTTCGACTGAATTGACTTTCTCATCCGAGAATAAGTGCTTAAAGGTTGGTATTCATCGTCAACCGGGTTCTCAGCCAAGTGATCGGTCAAGGCTTGAGCTTTCATGGTTGTGCGGGTGACATAGACAATGTCAAAGTCCGTGAGCAAGATTTTCCATTTTGCTAACCTTCCTATGGGCATTGGTTTTTGGAATATGTATTTTAGAGGATCCAACCTGGTTATGAGGTATGTGGTATAAGCCAGCAAATAATGTCTGAGCTTTTGAGCAGCCCAAGTTAGGGCGCAACAAGTTCTCTCCAGCAGAGTGTATTTGGCTTCACAGCTAGTTAATTTCTTGCTCAGATAGAAGATGACTTGCTCTTTCTTCCCGGTAACATCATGTTGCTCGAGTACACAACCAAAAGAATTTTTCACGACTGTTAGGTACAGGAACAGAGGTCTTCCTGGTTCAGGCGGGACCAGCACTGGCGGATTCGACAAATATTCCTTGATTTTATCAAAGGCTTCCTAACATTCATCTGTCCATTTGATTGCCGCATATTTTTTTAAGAGCTTGAATATTGGCTCACAGGTTGTTGTAAGTTGTGCAATAAACCGGCTGATGTGGTTCAACCTTCCTAATAAGCTCATGACCTCTTTCTTAGTCTTTGGAGGTGGCAAATCTCGGATGGACTTTATCTTCGTCAGATCTAACTCAATGCCCCTGCGGCTAACTATAAACCCCAAGAGTTTCCCGGAAGGAACACCAAACACACATTTAGTAGGGTTCAATTTCAAGTCATATTTGTGTAGCCGCTCAAAACATTTTCTCAAGTCTCGGACATGGTCCTCCTGCCTTTTGGATTTAATAATGACATCATCAACGTACACCTCAATTTCTTGGTGCATCATGTCATGGAAAAGGGCAGTCATGGCTCTCATATAGGTTGCCTCGGCATTTTTCAAACCGAACGGCATAACCCTGTAACAATAAGTCCCCCATGGTGTAGTGAAAGCTGTCTTTTCTACATCTTCCTCATCCATTAGGACTTGGTGATAACCGGCATAACAATCACAAACGACTGTACCTCATGTTTGGCACAATTGTCGACAAGGATATGGATGTTTTGTAACGGGAAATTATATTTGGGACTTTCTTTGTTCAAATCCCTGTAATCAACACATACTCGGAGCTTCCCGTCCTTTTTTGGTACTGGACTATGTTGGCTAGCCATGTGGTGTATCTGACTACTCAAATTACACCGGCTTTTAATTGTTTGGTGACTTCTTCTTTAATTTTGTCACTGATATCTGTTTTGAATTTTCTTTGCTTTTGTTGGACGGGCGGGCAATCGGGATGAGTTGGCAGCTTGTGTACCACTAAATCAACACTTAGTCTGGGCATATCATCATAGGACCAAGCGAACACATCTTTGAATTCGAACAGAAGTTGAATCAATGCGTCCCTATTTTTCTCATCCGTGTGAGTACTTATCATGGTTTCTTGAACCTCTTCTGGATTTCCCAAATTAACTGGCTCAGTTTCGTTTAGGTTTGACTTAGGCTTATTCTCAAATTGTTCCAATTCTTTATTTATTTCCCTAAAAGCCTCATCTTCGTAATATTCTGGTGCTTGATTCATTATTTCGAGATTAGACAGCGTATTAAGATTAGAATATGAGGCCCGCAAGCATGTCATGTTATTTAAGTCCGCATCATTAGGACTGAAAAATAAGAAAAAATAACAAAATCAGAAAGAATAATAGACGATGAAATTTTGATTTCATTTCACTGAATTTGAAGATAACAAAGGTTTTACATCGGAATTTAAAGACAATAAAATTAAAAACACTCGAGTTACACCCTGAAATAACTCGAAGTGCAGAAAGGAAAGCAAAACATGAAGTACCAAGATTCCCGTCTAATTAGGAAGGGAGTAGCTTTCCAGTTCTATAGTTTGGCATTTAGACCCATGTATTGCACCTCTGCGGTGCTCGAGCCTTCTCCTGGCTGAACCATGTGAGCCTCATATAACATTTGTCTCATGGCTCCGCAGTTTTCTTCAATTTCTTCGGACGTAAAGACCTCCTCTTCTTCTTCTTCAACTACTGTGGTTTGATGAAGGACTCAGTGATGTGTGGGACTGGCTGAGGCAGGTCCCATCCATTGTTTTTACGTTCGATGGACCATTTCACATCATCATCTGTGGCCTAGAAACCGATGCCAAAGAATTTTCCTGTGGCAGGCAGAGAAATTGGCTCGGTAATGCCTTGTAAGGATACCCCGAGCCCCTTTCTGGGTTTGTACCTGTGTCGGATCATGCCGGTAGCGACCATGATTGACGCATTAGATAAACAAGGTTGTGGTCACGGAACACTTTCCTCGTGCTGATCAGCAAGCACAATCTCAAAGGCTTGGTAAACAATATGTTCGCTACCTTCTCTGGCCTCGAGACATGGGACAGAGGGATCCTTTATATTGATTGTTCGTCCTCTCCGTGGACCACTATCTCCTGATTCTCATGTTCAAATTTGACCATCTGGTGGAGAGTAGATGGCACTGCCCCAGAAGCATGAATCCAAGGTCTTCCTAGCAGGAAGTTATAAGAGGTGTTCATATCTAGGACTTGGAAGGTTACCGTGAAATCCATAGGGCCAATCGTCATGACTATGTCAATTTCGCCAATGGTATCCCTTTTGATACCGTTAAAGGTGCGGACACAAACGTTATTTGGCCTGATTCTCTCAGTGACGATTTCCATTCTTTGAAGCGTTGACAGGGGGCAAATATCTACCCCGGATCCTCCGTCAAGCATAACTCTCTTCACGTAATATCCTTCAATTTTAACTATTAAGTGTAAGGCTTTGTTGTGAGTGGCCCCCTTAGGAGGTAGGTCATTTTGGCTGAAAGAAATTTTGTTTACTTCGAAGAAGTTCTCAACCATTCTCTCTAACTGCTCGACTGAGGTCTGAGTTAGTACATACGCTTCATTCAGCATTTTTAGGAGCACTTTTTGATGCTCGTTTGAGCCCATCAACAGAGACAAAAGAGAAACTTGATCCGGGGTTTTCCTGAGTTCTTCAATTGTGGCATGTTCAGACATTTTCATTTTCTTGAAGAACTCTTCAGCTTCTTCGGCAATGATGGGTTTTTTGAGGGGAAAACGTTTATGTTTGGATTTATTCAACTCCTCTGGGTTATGATATTTCCCAGTAGCTTTTGCTTCGTCGACTTCCCCTCTGACCTCTTTCCCTTTGTATGTTACCAATGTTTGATCATAATTCCAAGGGACAGTAGTTGTATTTTTGATCGGCATTTGTGGCCGGCGGCTCATGATCAGAGGTTCATTCAGCTTAGGTAGGACGACCGGATTTTTCACAACATATTTCCCCTTCGGCACATACACTCTCTGCGGCTTTGATTTCAGTTCTAATCTTCTGGGAGGGCTCAAGGCGAGTTGTCTGTTTCGCGGAGCCCTCAGAACATAAAGGACAACTTCTTTAGCTGGTGTCGTCTCTTTCTTTTCTTCTTAGGCCTTTTCTTTATCCTGGCCGGGGGGCTTTGTTTTCTTTTCTTCTTTGGCCTTTCCTTTATCCTGGCTTGGGGACTTTGTTTCTGTATCCACAATGGCAATGATGGCTTTCAGGGACGGGTCAAATTCTTTGTCTTCACAAATCATTCCAATGACGGGCCCGTTATTATGGGCTGGCAACGGATTATTTGTGACATTGGGGACCTCATCGTCCCTTAGCACCACTTTTTTTTCCTGCTCAATCAGATTTTCTATTACTCTCTTGAGAGTCCAGCAGTCTTTAGTATTGTCCCCTCCGCTCCAGAGTGATAGGCACAACTGGTTCCTCGTCTGTATGACGCCGCAACTGGATTTTGCTGAGTTAGAGGTACGGGCTACAGAAGTCCCATCTAAATCAGCTTTGGCAACAAGCTTGAGTATGACTCACTGATAGGAGTGAAAGTAGGTCTCCGTGGTGGTTCACGAAGGTAGGTATTGTATGGATAGTTGTTCCGAGGAGGGCGTGGATTGTATGGGGCTTGGTGAGGATGGTTATTTCTAGGAGGTGGAGCTCTGTTTTGGTTGTACTGCTGTGGCCGGGGCTGCGGTTGAGCATTCATCACTGCATAAGGGAAATGATACATGGCATAAGTTGCTTCCTGATGAGGATAATAGTGTTGTGAAGCTCTGGGAAATGAGCCTGGATATTCCCGAGGTGGTCGAGAATTCCTAGGGCCTGAAGCCATCATGGCTCCCTCCTCTTTCTTCTTTTTGTTTGCTTTGCCTCCCGAGCCGCTTTGAATGGCTTGGGAGGTGGATCTCAAAGACATTTTCTACCATCTCGCCAATTTTAATGGCCTCCGCGAACGGCTTTCCCATGGCAGACATCATATTCTGGAAATAATCGGCCTCTTGGGCCTGCAGGAAGATACTAATCATTTCAGTTTCCTCCATGAGAGGTTTTAGTCGGGATGCCTGTTCCCGCCATTTAATGTCATACTCCCAGAAGCTTTCTTTTTGAGATTAGATAGAGAATTTCTGTCTGGGGATATATCCACATTATATTGAAATTGCCTTACGAAGTCTCGAGACAAATCATCCCATATATGCCAATGGGAGATATCCTGATCAATGTACCACTATGAGGCGATACCCGTAAGGCTTTCCCCGAAATAAGCCATCAGTAGCTCTTCTTTGCCTCCTGCTCCTCTCAGTTGGTTGCAGTATCTCTATAGGTGAGTGATCGGGTCTCCATGCCCGTCGTATTTTTTGAACTTTGGAGTTTTGAAACCCACAGGTAGATGCACGTGAGAGAACATGCATAAATCAGCGTATGATATACTCTTTTGGCCGCTTAGGCCCTAGATATTTTTCAAACTTTGATCTATACTCTTTATATTTCGGGTTATCTCATCATGTTCAATAAGTTTCAAGATATTTTCTGTCTCCACAGGAGATTCAAGTTGTGGGTACTGCGGGTAAGCATTCGGAGTGACCCGGGCAGTATCCAACTGGAATGGAGGAGCTTGGAAAGTATAATTTGCTGGCTCAAAACTCTATCGCGCCAGTGTTGGCTGTGCTACACCTGTAGCTGGTGGCGCAGTAAATACCACATAGGGTAATTCAGAAGATGGTGCCTGGGGGCGAACCTCAGATGGCATTCCGGTATAATTTGAGGCCATAGTTGGGAAATCAAATGGAACAAATGGGTTTGGCATTGAAATTGGCACGTTGGTGGTCCCTCCGGTTTTGGGAATCAATTCAGGGAAACCGGTGATGGAGTTAGGTGGCTCCCTTCCGTTGGACCAAGTGTCCCATATCTCTAGCATATGGCATTTCAGTCTTCTATTTTCTTCGGCGACTGCCGATTCTTCTTGAGGGATAACCGAAGTGGGGGCATCCTCTGGTTCAACAATAGATAGGTGACTTTCTGATGTCATTGGGATACTTCCTTTGGATCTGGTGAAATAAGGATGTGTCTCCAGAATACCACCATAAACCAACCACCTTAAAAGCAGTAACCTTTCGAGAGTAAAATAAAAATTAGTTTGTGGGAGATATTAACACATAGGGAATCACACGTTGGGATGCGATGCACCTAAACAGTTAAACGCTTTTCTAAAATGTTTGCAACAACTATGTGTTTCATCTCGGCTTTAATATTCTCTCTCGTTTTTTTTTTTTTTTGTTCTTTTATTCTTTTATTTGAGGGCTATGATCGAATCCTATGTGGATTGCCTACGTATCATGACGCCGCATGAATCAGATCATTACGTAGTTCACGGAACAGGTAAATGTAAACAAAGAGCAATTTTCATTTCATTATTAAAGATAGTTCTTTTCATTACAAGTGATTTTTGGAAACATTAATAAACACGAAAAATAAGTACAAACTCTAGACATAAAACAAAACAACTTAACATATATCTTTTTTAAAGCAATAAAAGTACAGGCTTGAAAAAACTAAACATCAATAATAAAGAAGAGCCTCTGGTTGTCTTCTCGGGGCCTGTGGTGCATTGGCGGGTCTCTGTTCAATATCCCCCTGAAGTCGATCCAAGTCGTCCATTACTTGGTGGGCGAAAGTCATCATGGTGGCAAAGAATATGGAAGTGGTCATACTCTCGCACTAGTGGCATTTCTGTACCACGTAGTTGAGTATTTCTTGGATTCTGTTCCTTATGATCCCCTTCTCTTGAAGTAAGCGCCCTATTTGATGCGCTCGGGCCTCCAATACCTGGGCATTCGCATTGTTCTGCTCTTGTAATTCTTGCACCATTGCTTCTAACTGGCCAATCTTCTCATAGAAATGCTCCCTTTCCGTTCTGAGATCTTTGGTCTGTTGGACCATTTCGTTCCCCATGGCAAATAGTTTTTCTTTCAAGATGGCAATTTCTTTAGCATATTTTTGCCTTAATTGACGAGCCTGTTCTTCCGTTCCTTTTGCTAACTTCCTTTCGGCCTCTAACAGGTCTTTTTCAAATTTGTTCAAATCGAAGGTATATTGATGAACCTTCAACCTCAGATTGTTAATGATTTTTTCATCTCTTTCACTCCTTACAGGCGTCTCGAGGTCTATTTTCAGACTCCGGACTTGGGCACAAAGCGCCTCATTTTCTCGGGTCATTTCTCATTTTTCACCCTCGACTACCTGTGCCTTCAACTGATTATCAAACTCCATATTTCTTAATTTCTCTTTCAAAGCATGGATAGTGGCTTGATATTCTCTTTCCTTTTCGCCCAAGCTAGCCTTTCTTGAATTTTATCATCAAAATCGTGCACATGAGGCCTCTTGGAAGGACTTTCCGGATCGGGTTATGGTTCTTCAATAATGCAACTTCTTTTCTCAAACCATGCCGCATATCCCGGATCCAGTTCCCCTCTAGAAAGATTAGGCACCTGGGTATCTTCTTTCAAGTATCAACACCCATTCCAACTTTGTTGAATTAAGGCTTCAGGTAAGGGGGCCTTTGGGTGTAGCTCAATGACTTGGATGCTCAAATCCACCTCTTGGGGTATCACTTGATAACGGCCCAATTGTCTCAGAACCCTTGGGGTGCATATGGTTGGATACTTCTGAGACCCATCAACAGTAGATGATTCCTGGCAGCGGACATAAGTATGACTTCTCTGAGTGGGAGCCATCCCAAAGTCCATTCTATTTGGTTTGCTCGTAAAGACCTTAGATGATCAACCCAAGCCTCGACTCCTTCTGGAAAAGGGTAATCCTTAACTCTCTCTTCATAACCCTCGATGAAGTTGGCTTGATCGGTACCATAGCTCATGAATTTCGGATGGGGACGAAGATGTTCAACCAGCCACATCTGGAGAATGATATTGCAACCTTCAAAAAATGTTTCCCCTGACTTGCATTTAGTCAAAGCCCGAAAAATGTTATGAGTGGAGCCAGAGTATGATATTTCTTTTCGGTCAAGACTTGGGCAATTTTGGCCACCCGAACGTCAATAGTCCCTTCGGCATTAGGAAAGACCATAACACCCAGAAATGCTACAATGAAGGCAAACCGGTGATGGATTCTCCAAGTATCCTTATCCTGTTTGTTCTGAGAAACCGTATCTGGAATTTAGGAAATAAAATGAACAACACCCATTGGATACTCGGCCTTTTCTGAGTTGCCGGCTAACGGAAAGGACCTCAAAGAACCGGCGTATTGACATTGGTCTTGGAAAGATGATTTGTTGATTCCTTAAGTCTCGACCAAAACCCGCATATCCGGCGACCTCTTCTAAGGTTAGAGTGAGCTCAAAATCTAAAAAGCAGAACACGTTGTGGGCCGGATCCCAGAAGGTTACCAAAGCTTTAATCAAGTTGTTTCGGGGTTTGACTTTCATAAGATCAATGAGAGATCTCAACTATTTGCCGACCCATTCTTTGCCATCTTTATCTAAATCATGCCACCACATCTGGAGTTGTAGGGGAACCTCTTCTACGGTGTTCAGCTGCGGAGTTTGGATAGTGTTCATTTTGCACCTGTGAGCAAACAGGGTTAGGATTACCTCTGATTTGGACACAAAAGACCCATTTTTAATTTTTAAAAGACAAACTCTCCTAAAGTGGCTTATTTGTGCAAATTTGACCAAAGTGGTCATTTTTGCAAAGAATGGCCCCTTCTTACTTTGAGCAGAGTTTCGAGGCCAAACAAGGTACTTTTCGAAAAAAAGTGACAGACAAATTCGTTGTTGAACGAAAAATAACCCTTCGACAGTGTAAAATGTTCTAAGGCTTATTTTGGCAAGAATGGTGCGAGACTTTAACCGAAGCTTGGTCGGTTTTATTTTGACTGACGGACATTTTTTGTTTGTTTTTTGAAAAGTGGGGGTCGACACCGATGAGGTTTGCCTACGTATCTCATATCTGATGAGAATCAGACCAATGTAGTTCAAAATTTTTTGACAAAACTTTATAAAAACGATTCTGACTCCTTTTCGCTTATTTTTTAAATTCTTTTTGTCCTCTTTTGGAAAAATTTTGACAGAGTTTCGATGTATTTTTAAAATATCATGTTTTTTAAAACTTGTGAATTTTCTATCCTCCCGCGCTCTTGGTTTTGTTGTTATTTTTTCTTTCTTTCTTTAGCCGGTCAACAACAAACCGAGACAAATAATGCACATATAGCTAGTAGGATGCATCAGGATGGTCTTTTTGTTTCGGGTACACCTGTCCTAGACAGACCCAACCCCTGTGTTGAGTCCCCTAAGTCATAATGCATATGATGCGGATAATCGTTCCTACTAGGGATCCGGCATGAGGTTTTGTCATTCTAGGGTTAAACCTGGGGTTTTGTTCTAGACCTTGGCTACCCGAGTGGACAACTCGAGTCGGGGTGGGAGCGATGTACCGGTAGCACGAAAGGCTATCCGGCCTAGTGGCTAGTCCATCCTTGTATTTCTTACTTGGTATGACCTCTAACAGAAAGGCGGGCCACGCGAACATGTACACCAAATTTTAGAAGACTCAGAAGGGAGGCGTAGGAAGACAGTTTAAAAAAGTTCAAATAAATATCAAAGCGGTAAATAACATTTAGCACATTTGAGCGCACAAAACACAATAATATCACAATTTAAGAAATCCAAGTAAAATCACATAAAAGCTCGAATTCTTGAACCCTAAACCAGAGATTCTGGGTTCGGTCCCCAGCAGAATCGCCAGAGCTGTCACACCTCCTTTTTCACTCGGTAAGGGTAATAATGGAGTTTTTCCACTTTAAGTGACATTATTAGATTTTTGGGATTTATTTTATTCAGTTTTCAGAGTCGCCACCCAGATTTTTTACGGTGTTCCGAGACACCATTTAGTTATTAGAAATCCCAAAATCGAGGAATTTTGATTCTGTTTAAATTGTCTGCGAACTGAAAATCTGGGTAAGGAATTCTGTTAACCCGGGAGAAGGTGTTAGGCACTCCCGAGTTTCGTGGTTATAGCACCGTCGCTTAATGATTAAACTTGGCCTAAATTGTTTAACTACTACTTTTATACCTATGTGCATTTATATATTCTTTACCGCTTTTATTATTCTTTTGTATTCAAAGAGTTACTTTTGGAGACGGGTCACGTATGTGTAAAATTGTCAATTGAGATGTGCCGAAAATCATGTCACGCGGACGTGTACATAATTCTCGACACTGAATTCATTTGAGGAGATAAATAAAGTTGCGCAAGCGCGTATTTTGTTTTGTTGTCAAAAAGAACTCGGGATCACGTCACGCGGGCGTGTACGCAATTCTGATAATTTTAAGAAATTCGTTCCTAAAAGTGTCTCTACGGGTGTTCATTTTAGTCTTTATTTGTGTTACGTAAAAGTATACATAATTTGAGAAAAAGGTATATTTTAGTTGTTTTCATTCAAAGTTACGTAAAACGTATACTCCGAAGATTAGTTTATTTTCTGAGTTTAAGGTAGTCTCTATCTAAAGGCTTTTGAGATTCACTACGTCTAAAATAATTCATAAACTAAGTCATGAGATTGGGCTATGGCCGAATTTAGTCCCAAATTAATCACTTTAGGCCATCTTAATTTTGGCTACTTGTCAAAGAGCTAAAACTATGAAATTTTCTAAAAGAAGACATGCCCATACACAAGTTTTATAAGAAAATCTACCAAATTACTGATTATTAAGTTACCTAAAAATCGAACGAACACATTTAGCTATAGTATTAATAGTTTTGTCAATTGCAAGTAGTCTAAATTCATGCTATTTAACTTTGTATGTGTTGAATCTCATTTAGTAGCATTTATACATCTATTGTTGTTGTAAATTCAGAAAGTTAAAGGATATGAAATGAACTGAAAAATGTTTTGGATCACAAATTCCTATTTGTATATTTTTCGAAATTCACTGAATCTCGAACAATCGCTTTCCAGAATCTTAGTAAATATTTACTAGGAGAATGATTTGGATACAAATTCACACGTAACACTGTTGGCTAGCAGATTTATATTTGTACCTTTGAAACTGAAATGAAACCATTTTGGTAAATCATAAGAGTATAAACAAAATCGAAGTCTTTGACGATTTTAATTGAACACATACCCAGATTTCTCACCTAAACTATATGACATTAACATTAATACTGATATATTTCATCATAGGCTTTGCGCTTTGTATCCCTTAGGCCTAATAGCCCAGGGTTCAGGTCATTTCAAACCTTGACAGGCTACTTTTATTGGCCTGGCCCATGTTGTATGCCAAAACCCAAACTTCAAAAACATCATTTCACAGTCCAGTCTTAAATTACAACGATTCTTAAAAAGGTAAGTCCGAATAAATTATAATTTTTCCCACTTCCTGAAATGAAGTTACAACTTCTACTAAAACATATTTTTTCTGAATAAAATAGGACTGAAAATTAATACTTCTAATTGGTTGCTCTAACTTGAATTCCTTATGACTATATACTTGTGCTTCCATTCGCCATTTCTAAACCTCCAAATAAACAGGTATGTTATGCATCCTTCAGGGAAAATCTGACCATAAAAGGGATCATTTTTGACTCTAATGGTGCTATGCTATATAGTACTAAAAAAGAATATTTTTGTGCCTTCTTCCTGGAATGAACCTGACCATGAAAGAGGCCAGATTCAACTCCAGCAATACCAACCTATTAGACTCCTAAAATTCAACTTTACGCTACACAACAAACTTCAGCAAGTATCCATACCAGGATTTGGCTATTATGGGCATTTTTAAGTAGTGAATCTGACCATTTAGAGGTTCAGATACCCTGCCTTAGTGCCCTATACACTTTGTACCCTTAATAGGGTAATTTTAACAAGTAACTAATGTTTATGCACTATTATGGGATGAATTTGACCATTAGAAGGTCAAATTCATCTACCCTAGTGCCGATTATTTCAGTGGAAACTGAAACAAATACAGAGCAAACATTCAACTCATTTTCATGGGTACTAACCACACAAAATTCAGGTATTCATATTCTAACATCAACAAGAATTATACAGTATTGAACAGATGTCACATAATCAGTTTAGCATTTAGATCTTTATGTGAATAAAAAGAAAGTAACTTCAACTACAAATACATATTTGCACATCAATGAAAAAAAATACAGTTTAGATCTGAAAAGTTCATTACAAGTAAGCCGTTACATACCTTTTGAAGAGAAAATGATAAACAGATCTTGACCAAATAAAGGTCTAGGGAGAAGATAGCAAAACCAACAAAGAAGAAGGACAAATCAGCAGCAAATATCCAGCAACTTCAGCAACAAATACCACCCAGAAAAATGACCCAGTAATACCAATAGAGAAAATCGAGTAGAACACTTGAGATTTTTATGAAAATCAGAATACCAAAGATGAAACAAGAACTGAGAATCAAATGCTAGAACTTTGATAACTTTGAAAGAAATCAAGTCTTTTTCACTAATACTTTTTGGAAATTTTCATTTTTGAATCAGAAAACTATTTGGATATTTCTTTTGTGGTTTTTTCAAATATTTTCAGCAGCTGAATGAATGAAAAAGAGTGCAAAGGCAGGTGAAGAAAGCAAGTATTTTTTTTTTATGTGTGTGTAGGTAATTTCCAGTGTCTAAAGAAGGTTTCTCTAATGGTAAAAAGTGGGTGTATATATAAGGGATTTGGGATAGGATATGCTTGGCATATTCCCTATCCAAATGGGTTGAAAATAGTACAAAGGCAGCTGTCACCGTTATCCTTTGGGACAACTGCCCTTATTCCAGAAATTTCCAGCCCCTACAATGACCCTAATACCCCTTAAAAATCTAATTTTCTAATTCTAAAAGGTTCTTGGGTTGTTACACCCAAGATTCCTTTAACTAAGATTCCTAATATACCCCTAGGAGTCCCTAGAATAACCCTTAGGTAACTAGAGTTAGGTTTGCTTGGGGTTATCTATTAACTCTAGTTAGTTGATTAGAAATTTAAATGACTTAAGGGTGAGACTGAGTGACTCATTTTAACTTAACCTTGATTAATTAAACTTAATTAGTCATCTAGGACTTGGATTACGTAATAGGAATAATTTAGTGTCAGACTTAATTAATTATTTTACCTTTGATTCTTCCTTAGGACATGGATCAATGTACATGCTGATCACGCTCAACTATGTCTAATAAAAGACTAAACGGGCGTTGCAAATATAATTCGGGGTATTATGCCCAGAGTCGACCCCATATGGAATTTACGTATCAATCAAGGCTTTAGATTACGCAAATTTTACTCAATCAATTCTCTCAAGACTTTTTAATATAAATTGGTGATGTTTTACTAATTCTACTGACAATAATAATAACTAACAATTACTAACAATGTGTTGTAAACAATTATGATAAAGGTCTAAGGTTATGGTTTCCCCCGTCGGTGAACTTCCTTCTCGGATACTTCTTATAGCTTGATTAGTTGTCTCTATCAATCATGAACACTCTATCTACCATAAATCTCTCTCAAGTAATTATGATAATTTACTAGACGCACTCTCTCAAGTTACGCTAGCTAGATTGCATTACAGTTCACTTTAGATTGCACCCGAGGTATCGTTATCTCTAATCCAACCTCTAAACCCTCGGTTATGACTTTCGTCTATACTCTGGGAGTGGTGTTGTTCAAAAAACTACCTAAATATGCACTCTCTCTCAAGTAGATACATACTAAATAGGCACAGCTAATTGATGGCCATTCAATTAACTACAACAAGAACGTAGTTGAACAAATAGAGATGAACAATCATCAAAACTATATTAATATCACCATAAGTTTATCCCCCAACGGGTTCCACCAAAACCCTAGATTAAGAAAATTAGCTACTCATATTCATAAGAATCAATTCTAAAATAACTTGCATAATTGAACTACAAAATAATAAATAAAATCTATAAAAATCAATGTTTGCTTTACTAAGTAGTAATCCACAGGTTTTTCTTCACTTCAATGGCTTCCTCCCTTTAAGTTGTGTTTTTGGGTCTATTTATATGTTTGGGATAAACCCTAAACATGTAGGAGACTTCTATTCCAACCGGGAAACACTTAAAACTCTTTAAAACTCGGATTTGACCGGATCAGGGGCCAGGCGTTACAGGCCAAACGCCTGGATAACGCCTGGCCAGGGCTGGCGTTTGGGCTCTGGCGCCTGGATAACGCCAGGCTAGGCCTGGCCTTAAGGCTCAAATGCCCGGCTATAGCCCGGTGCACTCCTCTTCGCCTCTTGAGCGTATTTTCGACGTATTTGCATCCATTTAGCTCGGCTTCCATCTCCAATTCACCTACACATGAAATAGACTCTATTATGCACATAAAAAGTGTATTTTTATCATTAACGCACATAAAATGTAGGGCATATAACATGTTAAACCATGAATTCTAGCCTCGCATCAATACCCCACACTTAAACATTTGCTCGTCCTCGAGCAATCAAACTATACTCATGTACACAACTTATTAAGAAAATCCCTTAACACGTTATACCAAGAATTTTTTAAAACATTTCAATGCCAGAGGTGTGACATCCTCGCCTCAATAGTCGACTCACAAATACCATGCTTTATTCACAATTCACCAACTACTCTAACTTATAGGTCAACAACATTACCTTTCCTTTGTGAATCATGTGCCCTTACCAAATCAAAGAGCTAGTTCCTCACACAAGAAAATTTAAGAACACTTAGGAACTCAAGATAGAAAGAATTCACTCGCTCTCAGAAATAATATTCATATGCCACAAAAGATGCACCATAGGCTTGCCCGTAGTGTACTACTCTACTAATCGAGCTCATTCAGTCTAGGATCAAGTAGGACTTTATTTGGTTGTAATGTAGGCTGCGGGACGGGTAGGATACATTTGGATATAAGAGTGACTACACCTCCCTAAGCACTTTAATACATATACTTTAGCGCTCAACCTCAAACTTATATTAAGCCAAACTCCACCTTCACATCAATGTTATTACCCCATACTTCTTTAAGCACAATTACATCAAGAGTCACCACATATATTTTTCTTTCACAACAATACAACTATTTATTTTCTATATTTTTTTTTCTTTTTCTCAAGTGACTCTTACTTTTTCAAACAGTGCACCTTTCTCCGTATTTCAATTATTCACCTCAAAAACCAACTTACCACCCCACACTTTAACTTTTCCATATTTCATCACCTTTTCAGTGCTTACGAGAGGTGACAAGGTTCAAATATATGATCGATTCAAACAAAGGG
>ML421256.1:3023-29497 GCA_005239525.1 Nicotiana knightiana | reverse complement strand
AAACAGCGTTATATACGCGTATATATGTATGTATATTTCAACGGTGTTATATACACGTATATATGTATGTATATATATGTATATGGGATATGGGAAAGGTTATGGCGTTATATACGCACCACCACCTGATCAGCTGGTATACGATGGTGATTTGCCCACAGTGGTCGAAATGATATGATGGGATGCCCTCAGAGGCTTGATGATGTTATGAACGCATATTCCCATGCATGGTATGACATTTATACGCATATGCATGACATTATAATATTAAATGATTCATAGAGATATTCAAATATACATGTTGAGACTTTTACTTCATGTTTCTCTCATGTTTATGGTTTACTGATTTTTATTCCTTACATACTCGGTACATTATTTGTACTGGCGTCCCTTTTGCCTGGGGACGTTGCATTTCATGCCCGTAGGTTCCGGTAGATAGGTTGAGAGTCCTCCAAGTAGGCTATCAGCTCAGCGGATGATGTTAGTGCGCTCCATTTGCTTTGTAGTTGCTTGTTGGTTAGTATGATTTAGACATGTATTGGTTAGTACAACGGGGTCAGTCCCGACCTTTATGAAATTTCTGTACTCTTAGAGGCTTGTAGACATATGTCGTGTACGTGAAAGATTGTACGGCCTTGTCGACCTATGTTTTGAGTTTATAAATGATCATGTTGGCCTATTAGGACCGTATGTCACGTGTATATGATAATGTAATAAGAAAGATACGTTACGTTGGTAATCGGTTGAGTAAGGTACCGGGTGCCCATCGCGGCTCATCAGTTTGGGTCGTGACAAAAGTGGTATCAGAGCAGTTCTGTCCTAGGGAGTCTACAAGCCCTGTCTAGTAGAGTCTTGTTTATGGGTGTGCCGTGCACCACACTTATAAGCAGGAGCCTACAGGGCATTTAGGACTGCCACTCTTTCTTCTTACTCTAGATCGTGTGGTAGAGCTCAATTGTAAGAACTCAAATTCCGAAACTCTATCTTATTCGTAATATAACGATACCTACATTCAGAAAGACGGTCGGTAAGAGATATAGATGTGGAAGTGTTGAGTCAGAGGAACTCGATTTTGCATCATGCTAATGATGAGTAAATGTGAGGTCTTCAGCAGACCATGCATGTACGAAAAGGTATAAGGTTCTTGATAAGGATTTTTAAGGAAATAATACTTATCCGCTCTTACGGTAAAAAGGAATAATATAATTGGAAGGTAGACACAAGTTACAACAAGTAAAAGAAGCAAGATGAAGAAGGGTACGGGGTACTCAGCTAGTGAAAACTATCATTACTTACCACTCATGAAGGAGATATAAATATTTTGAGTTACCTTCAACAATAACAAAGGTATGCACAATTGGCCACACCCATCTCATTTATGACCTAAGGGGGCTAACAGAAGTAGTATAAGAGAAGGACGGATATCAGGACCCCTTTGGGGTTAGAGTGACCCAAAATAGTGGAATGGATTGCTTCTGTTAGTTGACATTTTCGAAGGATATTGTGAATGTGCTAATAGAACTCCTTGTGAGATACCCAGATGGTGCACTCTAAAATAGTACAGCTAGATATGAGTACTACAAAAGATAGGCACTGGAATCATGGAAGGAATAAATATTATTTTAGTGTGACTCTCGTCCCTAGTAAAGCGAGGACGTTGAGCAACCTGAAGAGCCAATGAATGAAGCAAGGAGAGCTAAAAGCGAAAGAATGTCGTGTGAAAGTTTTCACAAGAAAGGGGTAGGCAGAAATATTAGCAAAGTAATGAGAAGAGAGATAAGGAAGAATTATGAGAGGGATGTGATACATGGATGAAAATGATAGAGTGTTACAGAATCTATAGTCAAATGAAGAAAGAGACGAAAGATGATGGGCCTTAAGACAACAAAAGAGTATAGGCCATACAGTCGCATCCTCATTTTGAGAAATAAGTTCGCCACTCTAACGTGATTAGTTACATTGTGGATGACTCAAGATTTTAGAATATCATCCATCCAACACGTATGTTAACAATCATACAGCCGTAGAAGACACTAGTAAAAGTTAAAAGAAAGAACTGAGTCTAGGTTATAGACAAAGTATTGAATTGTTAGAAGATTATCCATGAAAGGATAAAGTAATAACTAATATCAGGAGCCGCAGATCGGAAGACAGCTTAAGCCTACATAAAGGCCGATCAGAATAAAGAAGAAACTAAAGAGCTACAACAACGAAATAAATCAGGAGTCTGATTATTGGACCTAGAAAATTACACAAATCATGATTGAGAACATTGCAGGATCACTCNACGATATTGGAAGGATTCCGACCACAAGTCGTGGTGTGAGGAAGAGGCCAAAGGGGGGAATGCCTTGGCCTTTGGATTTATTCACATAACAATTGCCTAAATGGAAAGGAGAGTATTAAGGTATTCAAAAGAGCCATAAGTTATGAAAAGGATAAGTGCATCAGTCAACATTCGAGGGCGAATGTTCCAAAGGGGGAAATGATGTTACATCCTGCATTTTCGTACAATAAAATTTCGTCGTAAGTTAATCGACGTAAGTTCGGGAATTATATTATTGTGAAATTATAAGTATTGCNGGTCTACGATAAAGTCAGTTAGAAGAGTACCCGCCTCATAAGAAATCAGTATGAAGCTCCCACCGAATTGTGTATACACCAGAGGTGCAAGTAATATAATAGAGCTTCAGATTGTGGAGATAAATTATACCTATGTAGAAGGGAGGTTATGAAAGAGATATAAGAATGTGAGGCAATATTGAACAACGTACAAGATACTCGAATGCAGAAGGTTATGAATAGTCCATACTGTGGATAAAGGTCTAGAAGCGCGGGGATTCAGTATCCATAGTAGCGTCGTCAGTGATATACCTTCCAGCCTATGGTTTCTAAGTACCGAAGGGTATAATGAAAGAGTGAAAGAAGAGTTAGAGATGATGTGATGTCTTGATGTTCCAAAAAAGCATAAGTAAATAGGTCACAAGCTAAAGTACGATATAACGACAAAGATTTAGAAAGACAGGAGTAAGGATAAGAAAATGGCAAGTGAGAAGATGACGAAAATGGATAAGTCCTCGAGATTAAGACCATGAAAACAAAAGAGCTGGTGGTTTCTCTAAGTTATACAAAGCTCAGTATAGTCTGAATGAACCCAAAAGAGTCTACGAGTAGTAGCATTTAGAAGAAATGGAATGTTGCCCGGGTAGTAGAATAAGGGTGTAATTGTGACTGATAAAGGATGACGTTTGGGCCTTCGATTGATTAATGATTTGAAGAGGATTTCATGAATTGTACGGGATTAAAATACACATGTAAGGTAAATCATATTGGGATACTATGAAATACGGTTTTGGAAGCACGATATCGCCGGTAGGTAGATCAGTCTAATCACTTCAGATGTTCCCCAATGAGACGTAAGCCCTAGTGGCAAGGTATTACGTAAGAAGTTTGTTTTATTAGTGGTATATTGTAGATCGATATTTAAGGTGAATAAACATTGGATGGATAAAAGTATGAAATGAGGTTAGGCCGTCATTCTTAAGATGAACAATAATGAGGAAGCATTAAAGGACTCAGACTTATGCATATAGGATAAGCAACAAGAGTAAGCTGGAATTTGGTTGTAGACCTCAGCAACAATAAATTGAAGTAAGAGTTACGGTATAGTATGACCTATCTTGATGCAGTAAAGTTATACGTATGGATAAATGGATCTATGAAATAAGGTATGGTAATATTCGTAAAGTTCGACCAAATACCGGGCGAAGAACTTCAGTATACCTATAGATGCCCAGAGGGGCATCTTGTCAAGCTCTGTATATGTTCAAAAAGTAAGGCCTAGAGATTGGCTAAAAGCTGGAGGAAAAAGGAGAGAAGAGTCGCATAGGCGCACTTAATAGGTCAGAATCGTACAGGCTGCATGAAAGAAGGTAGCAACAGTTACGATATTGGAAGGATTCCGACCACAAGTCGTGGTGTGAGGAAGAGGCCAAAGGGGGGAATGCCTTGGCCTTTGGATTTATTCACATAACAATTGCCTAAATGGAAAGGAGAGTATTAAGGTATTCAAAAGAGCCATAAGTTATGAAAAGGATAAGTGCATCAGTCAACATTCGAGGGCGAATGTTCCAAAGGGGGAAATGATGTTACATCCTGCATTTTCGTACAATAAAATTTCGTCGTAAGTTAATCGACGTAAGTTCGGGAATTATATTATTGTGAAATTATAAGTATTGCACTATTTCAAACAAGTGATAAGTAAATTCGTGGAGGTGAGAGGGTGAGCGAATCAAAGAAAATGAATTTCGTCAAAATTTGACATTTTGGGATAAAATACGGTCTAAGCTATATTACCCTGTATTTATGGACTAGTACCATACAAGGTACCACATGACCATGATAGAAATGTGTATAAAGTATATTAAAAGTGAGTATTATTTTATGTAATTTGAGATAATTCTTAATTATGTGGATAATTGATTAATTATTAGACTAGTGGGGGATTAATAAAGTGATTAGGGAATTAAGTGAATAAGAATCTATTTTGGGGCTGCCACGTGGCATTAAAGATAAGACAAGGTGGCAACAATATTTATGATGAATCATAACACATATGGTGCCTACCTTACACGTGAAAGTCTTCGACATAGTTTTGTTTTGGACATAACACCAATATGAATTGTGAAACGTAGAAACTGATGCAAAGTTGCATATGACATTATCATATTATAAAGTTGGCTTTCTCTGAAGGAGAAATTCTAAAACAATGATTTCTGAAATTAGGAGAAACCTCTAATTTACTACTGAAGCCAAAACCAAATGCTAGAGCTAACTCCAGTGAAAATGCATGCCATGCCATAAAACCTGACTAGGTGGAGTGGCCACTAGAGCTTGGATGTAGAGTCTTTGTTTTGGAAATAACACGTGAAAGTTTTTGTTAATGATAAAGCTTGGAAATTTTTTGAAGACGTAACAGAAGAAGGCCGAAAGAGTTGCTTGGTGATGTAGAGTATGGAGTGAATATTAATTAGTCGGATAAGAAATAACGTGCTATGATATCAAGAATATCATACGGATTATTTTCCGACAATAGTTCGTCATTACGTGTTGTCGCAATTGACGTGCGTTAGGGGATTGTCAGAAGAATCGGCTCAGGTATGTTAAGGCTATCCCTTCTTTCTTTTGGCATGATCCATGCGATACGAACGAAACGTGCAAATACACAAATTCCATAACTCTTACTTCGGATGATGTTGGTGCGCTCCATTTGCTTCGGATCTGCTTGTTTGGTTAATATGATTTAGACATGTATCGGTTAGTACGGCGGGGTCAGTCCTAACCTTTATGACATTTATGTACTCTTAGAGGCTTGTAGACATATTTAGTGTACGTGAAATATTGTACGGCCCTGTCGACCTATGTTTTGAGTTTATAAATGATCATGTTGGCCTATTAGGACCGTATGTCACGTGTATATGATGATGTAATAAGAAAGATACGTTATGTTGGTACTCGGTTGAGTAAGGTACTGGGTGCCCATCGCGGCTCATCAGTTTGGGTCGTGACACTCTTCCTTGGTGGAAGAGTTCTAGTTGATCTCAACTCCCTAAATCCTCTTTTATCTTGATTCTGTTCTTACTGAATAAGGAGTTCATCTCCCTATCAATTTGCAACCTTTTCGATCAGGAGATATCTCTTTAGATCACTGATTGTGTTTATCTCCTGCTTGTGCACCTCACGTGCCATTTACTCTACATGTGTCTATGTCTCCAGTGATGGACCTAATTTAACTATGAGTTTCTTTGTCAATCTTCAAAACCATTCAGCTTCTTGATCCAACAATTATAGCTTCCTCTTCTTTCCAGTTCTTCATGGAATCACAATTAAGTTCTGAAATTTGTGAAGTGTGATTCCAACACCCCCCTCCCCCCCTCAAGTTGGTGGGGGTGAAACAACCCCCAACTTGCCCAAAACATTTTTGTGGATCGGGCCAGAAAGGGGTTTTGTGAAAACCTCGACAATCAGAGAAAAGGAGGGAACAAATGATAAATAGATGAGACCAGCAAGGTATTGCTGGCGGACAAAGTGATAGTCAAGGTCGACATGCTTGGTGCGTTCGTGAAAGACGGGGTTTTTGGCTATGTGGATGGATGCCTGGTTGTCGGAGTGAAGAGGCACAGGAAGAGAAGGAGGAAGGGAAAGGTCATCAAGAAGACGGAGAAGCCATGTGAGTTCTGCGACGACTCGCCGCATAGAACGGTAGTCTGCCTCGGCAGAGGAAAGAGATACCAAATATTGCTTCTTGGACTTCCAAGAAATGGGAGAAGAACCAAGGGAAATGTAATAGCCACTGATAGATCGTCGAGTGTCTGGACATCAACCCCAATCAGAGTCACAAAAGGAAACAAGCTTGAAGGAGGTATTAGATGATAGAAAAAGCCCTAAACCAGGGTCCAAAAGAAGGTAACATAAACAGCGTAAAGCAGCATCAAAATGAGGATGACGAGGCGATTGCATGAATTGACTGAGGTGTTGTACAACAAATGACGAATTAGGACAGGTGTGAGTCAGATAATTGAGTTTGACCAAAAGTTTGCGATAGATGAAAGGATCCGGCAAAAGATCACCTTCATTCATACGCAAGTGACAACAAGGATCAAGAGAAGAAGAAACTGGTTTGGAGTCCAAGCAGCCAAATTCAGAAAGAAGATCCAAGGTAAATTTCCTTTGAGTTAATATGATTCCATGTTTTTCCCTGATGATTTCATTACCCAAAAAATAATGTGCTTGACCTAAATCCTTGATTTTGAATTCAGAGTCTAGAAACAGCTTAAGAGAATCAATTTCTGTAGGGTCATCTCCTGTTAATAAAATATCATCGACATAGACAGCAATGATGGTAGTTTTTCCTGTTGATTTCTTGAAAAAGAGTGTGTAATTGTTGAGTGAATGAGAATAACCTTTGAAATTTAGAGCAGCAGTAAGCCTGGCATACCACTGCCTAGAGTCTTGGCGCAAACCATAGAGAGATTTGCGCAATTTGCAAACATGAGCGGGGGTGAGAGGGGTAAGGCCGGCTGGAAACTTCATGTATACCTCCTCTTGTAAATCACCATGGAGGAAGGCATTGTTGACGTCCAATTGGTAAACACCCCACTGTTTCTTGACTGCCACTATCAATAAACATCTGATGGTGGTCATCTTAACAACTGGAGAGTAGGTCTCATAGAAGTCAATTCCTTCCCTTTGTATGTCACCCCTGATGACTAACCGAGATTTAAACCTTTCTACTGAACCACCCTGCTTGTATTTCACCTTGTAGACCCACTTACAAGGTAATGCTTTCCTATCCTTAGGTAGGTTAATAACCTCCCACGTTTTGTTTGTCTCTAAAGTTGCAAGCTCTTTGTTCATGGCTTCCTGCCAACCTGGATGAAGAGAAACTTGGGAAAAGGAGGTAGGCTCAGAAATATAGGAAGTGGTGTTTAGGATGTTTTGGTTGGTGGAAGAAAGGGCAGAAAAAGATAATATAGAAGGGAAATAGGAGAAGCAAAACAGTTGGTAGTGAGATTGGTTAAAACAACTGAATTGAAAATGTAATCATCCAAATAAGAGGGTAAGTGATGTTCTCTGGTGGATCTTCTAAGAGCAGGCGGAGAAGGTATAGAAATATTGATGAAGTAGATGGAGCAGAAGGGATTAGGGGGAGGGAGATTTAGAGGTTGAAGTAGGTGAACTAGAAATGGGAGAAGAAAAGTGTAAGGGAGCAGAATGAAGAGGATATGGTGATGGAGAGGTAGTTCTAGAAGAAATAGGTCTAGGTGTTACAAATGGAGAAGGGACAGAAAAGGGAGGTGCAGGTGATGTTTGAACAGGAGTTTCAATGGGAGGGGAAAACATTAGGACTGGAAATATAGGTGAAATGATAGAGGTATATGGAAATATGTGTTCATGAAAAACAACATCTCTAGAAACAAATACCTTGTGAGTTTGTACATTAAGTAGTTTATATCCCTTCTTGCCAGAAGGATACCCCAAAAACACACACTTAACTGATCTGAGATCTAGCTTGGATCTGTGTGTAGGTAGTGTTGAAGCAAAGCATAAACAACCAAAAGCTCTTAATGTATCATAGTTAGGAGGTTGGCCAAATAAGACTTCATAAGGAGTCTTAATCTTTAGAACTTTAGAGGGAAATCTGTTAATTAAAAAGGTTGTTGTCAACAAGTAGTCCCCCCAAAACTTGACTGGAAGGTTAGATTGAAAAATTAATGCTCGACATGTTTCAAGTAAATGTATATGCTTCCTCTCAACAACCCCATTTTGTTAGGGAGAGAAAACACAAGTTGTTTGATGAAGAATACCTTGGTAAGCAAGAAATTGTGAGTTACTGGGACTATATCCCAACTCCATGGCATTATCTGATCTTATAACCTTTACTTTGGTGTGAAACTGTCTCTCAGTCATGACTAAGAACTGTTTGAGCATTGTTAAAGCATTAGATTTTGTTTTAAGAAGAAATGTCCATGTCCCTCCACTATAGTCATCCACTATAGTAAGAAAGTATTTGTAGCCATCATAAGTGGTTGCTTTGTAAGGTACCCAAGTGTCGACATGAATAAGATCAAAAATGTGTTTAGTTGTTATAGAACGAGAAGGGAAATGTAATTTGACTTGCCTAGCTTTAGAAAAAATATCACAAGGCTGAAAATTAGAAGGAGAAGAAGAATAAGAAATAGAAGAGATGCATTTCATATTAGAAAAAGGCATATGTCCCAGTCTATTATGTCATAAACTTATATCTTTAGAAATAGAAGCTAAACATGTGCTAGAATTGGAAATTTTTCTACTAGACTTTTGACTATAAACAGAATGGCTAAAAGCCTTGATTAAATTAGACATAACTACTCTAGGCTTGAGAAACTTGGCTTGACCAACTTGGCTTGAACGGACTGAATTGAAGACATAGATCCCTCTAGTGACTTTACCAAGCACCACCCGCCTCTTCAGTGAAGGGGCCTGCAATGTTGCACCAAAAGAGGAGAAAATGAGAAGTGAATGAAACCGCAAACACAACTTGCGTACTGACAATAAGTTGTAATTAAAAGATGGCACAAACAAAACATGATGAAGGGTAAAACCAGGCAGAATGGTAACTGATCCTGCCTGATAAACTAACACCTTAGCAGAATTAGGAAGCTTTACATAAACTGGCTTAGGAAGGATTTTGACATTAAATAGAAGCTGCAAATCAGAAATCATGTGCTCAGAAGCACCTGAGTCTAAAATCCAAGAAATAGATTGTAGAGAAACACTGATATATGTTTTGGTAGAGGAAGAAGAATGAGGTATACCAGCACAATTAGCAGACATTGTCTCCTCATTTGTCTGCTCAATTTGAGAACCAACTTTCACCTGTTGAAGCAACTGATAGAGGTTGTGAAACTGATCTTGCGTCATGGGTTGATCTCCTGCATTGTTAGTCTAAATATATGATGTTTCCATGGAAACTGCTGCATTACTCTTTTCTCCATTGAATCTTTTGGATTTGGTAAACTTAAAATCTGAGGGGAAACCTATCAATCTATAACAGTTTTCAATAGTATGATTTTGTTTCTTGCAATAGTTGCAAAACTTAATTCCCTTCTTTGTTTCCATGTTGAACTTCTTAGCAGATGCTACCTTCTGTTGTCCTCCATAGGACTGTTGAGCAGCAACAAAGGCACTTTCAATTGGATGATGAGAGACTTGTACTTCTCTTTGCTTCTCATCTCTAATAAGTAAGGAGTAGGCATGATTCAGTGAAGGCAAAGGTGATAGCATAAGTAGATTACTCCTGGTTGATGCATAAGTGTCATTCAATCCCATAAGGAACTGAATGAGCCTGCTATCCTATTGAGATTTGAAGTCTTTGATTTTGCCACCACAACTGCAGTCATAGGTACAGTGTTGACATATATCCAAGTTGTCCAATTCATCCCACAACCTTTTCAAATTAGTGTAGAATCCTGCTATGTCCAAATTTCTTTGTGTTGACTCACTGATCTCCTTTTGTAGGTGATAGAGTTGTGGTCCATTACTCTGACCAAACCATTCTTCAAGCTCATCCCAGATTTCCTTGGTCGTCTTAGTGTACAGAACACTCTCTGCTATTGCTTTTGAAAGGGAGTTTAATAGCCAAGAAATGACCATGTCATTACAACGGGTCCAAGACTTGAAGTCATCAGAAGAGATTTTAGGCTGGAGAAAGGTTCCATCAATGAGTCCTACCTTGCTCTTAGCAGATAAAGCTATGAGCATGCCCCTTCTCCAACCCCTATATCCTTTTCCGTCAAAAGGAGAGTTAACAAGGAGCATGCCAGGTGAATCAGAAGGGTGTAGATAAAAGGGGTGTGAGGAGTCGAGTAGTGCAGAAACAGCTGGTGCAGCACCAGTTTTTGCCATCTGAGAAGAACTGGTTTCTGTGACAGAAGCTGAAGTGAACTCGATTTGGTCTCCCATGGTAGAGAGATGACACAAAAAAAAATAGATTGAAGAAGGATCAAGCACTAAAGCTCTGATACCATGTTAGAATAAGAGAATGAAGATGTAATTGAGAGAATTTTCTGTGTATTTCATGATGATGAAACTATATAGAACTTGTACTATATATACAAAATAAAAGAAATCTTTCAATAACTAACTATGTCACTTGGCCTATGACTATTGGCTATTCTATAACAAATTTATTGGATAGGAACATAAAGAATAATCTATCTACAAAGAATAAAAATTTGCACATATAGTCTTGTCTTCTTCTATAAGAGGCCTAAGATGCTTCAGACGAATTTGGACCCAATGAAGGATGGATCAAAAAATAGCAGCACAAGCATCTTTAGCCCGAAACACCTTTAGCCCAAATGTGAAGAGAGATCAAAATCATATATCTTATACATGTGTTCTGCTTGGACAGAACACATTCACCTCGTTTGTGTCGGTCCTCTTCTTCATAATTACAGCTTCCTCTTCTTTCTAATTCTTCATGGAATCAACATTAAGTTCTGAAATTTGTGAAGTTGTGATTCCAACAATTATTAAACAGAAGATTACTGTTTTATAAATGAGGAGGCCGAAACGGTCTCATTTGTACAATCCAATTAGACCTCATTCCCTGTTAATTATACAAAAGAGAAGAAACTCACAATGCTCTGTTGATGGAAAAAATAGGAAAAAGAAAAAAAGAAAATTACAAAAGGCTATATTTCTTCGTCTTAAATAAAAAGAAGAGAAATGACCTAAGCTTACCGTTGGGGAAAATAAACGAACCGACGTCTCCCTAAGCACAACCAACTAATTTGGCGCGAAATAGCCGTTAACTTCTTGTCTTCTTTGTTTAACTGCAACCGAAAGTCTGAAAAATTAACCAAAGAAAAAAGCTGCTGGGATTTTCAAGAAATGTTCAATAATGAATAATGACAACTCCCTAAGAAGACTTGAACCAGATTGGTACTCTCCAACTCGTCTTCTCAGCAATCCTGTCGACTATGACTTCCCTGTAATTCCCAGTTCCCTTTTCTTTAAATTTTTTTAGCGTATTGCCTTTGTTAATTACTACTACTAGTTCTGTAATTTGATGTTTGTTGATGAAGGGAGATAGATTTATACCCAATAGAAGCCTGATGGATCTTGATCAAGCACACACTTTACTCACCAACAGAACCAAGAATATTCTTGGAAAATCCAAGTTCAATGTTAGTTTAATTCTTCTTGAATATCTTCTATTTCTGATCCCACATTTATTTAGTTGATTGCTTGTTTAGTATGATCATTCCTTTTTAATATAGGATGAATATAGAAGGAAGATGGAAGAAAATATAACGTTGGATGTGGAAGGAAGACCATTCAGAATGCTGGTTTTTAGAGGGAGTCCCAAATCCAGTAGACAATCTACCCGTCTTATTGATGAAATGCGACGTAGTGATGAAGAAATTCCCCTCCAAGCTCATGACCATAGGCGACATCAGAAGTTTCACTTGGTAAAATTTCATGTTACCTTGTTATTTATGATGCTTTTACATGGTTTCTCGTTGTCGCTCTTGTCTTTCTCTTCATTAATGTGGTGCTTATGCTTTCCTGAGCCGAGAGTCTATTAGAAATACGCACTACCCTCCCTAGACCCCACTATGTGAGATTATATTGGATTTATTGTTGTTGTTGTTGTTGCTTTGGAAAAAAATTGTTAGTTTCAGTGTGCTGTTTTAAGGGATGTTCCTCTATTGGGAGATTATTTTGCAGAAAGAAACTCGAATTCTGGATGCTCCTCTATTGTCAGAAGACTATTACTCAAGTGTCATGGATTGGGGAAAACCCAACTTACTCGCCGTTGTTCTGGGAAGAAAGCTATACATCTGGAATGATGAAGTGAAAAAAGCACAAATACTGATGGAAGTGAAGCGTGAACATGATTATCCTACTAGTGTAGCATGGTCTGATGATGCAAAAATAGTAGCAGTTGGGTGTATATCCTCCAAACTGCAGCTCTGGGATGCTGAGACTTCCAAACATGTAAGTACTAGTAGTTAATGTTGTTCACATTGTAGTAGAAAAATATGTTCTTGTTTCGATTAAGTAATCGATTCCTTTAATCACATTATTAGGTGAGAGATCTGCAAGGCCATCAGAGTAGAGTGGGTTGTGTTGCATGGAATGGTCATATTTTAACCTCAGGGAGTAAAGACAAAGCTATTATTAATCATGATGGTAACTAAGTCTATATCTGCATAATTTTCTTTATTATAACACAGCAGCTAATCTTACTTGCGCGTCTTTTGGCAGTGAGAGCAAGAAACAGTTTGATCTTCCTTACGCGAGCACATAGAGGGGAAGTTTGTGGCGTGAAGTGGTCTAGCACGGGGAATGTACTTGCTAGTGGTGGCAATGACAATCTTGTGTACATATGGGATTTTTGCAAGATGAGCTCAAGACACTATATGCACAAGTTCAATGAACATAATGCTGCAGTAAAGGCCATAGCTTGGTGTCCATATAAGAGTGATGTATTAGCCTCTGGAGGGGGAATAAATGATGGATGTCTTAAGATCTGGAACACTAAGAAAGGGACATGCATCAGTACCACTGAAACTGGATCTCAGGCAAGTTTGAACATCAAATTTGCCTATCTTATAGCATTATATGCATATACCCTGAGACTGCATGGATATAGACTGAATATCTTCTCTGATATTTTGTCAAAAAATATATTGTGCTGTAGTTTCATCTATTAAACATGGCAATGATATTTCAGTTGATACAGTATAGACGTGTCACAAATTTCCATCATTAGTTTGATTAATACAAAGTTTCCTCATATACATGGTGTTACTGTGAATGAAATTGCCAGATTTGTGGGATTCAATGGAACAGGCATCACAAAGAGATATTAAGTGGCCATGGATTTGGAATGACTGAACGTGGTTGTAAGTTGTGCTTATGGAGTTATCCTTCCATGGCTAGAATAGGAGAGCCATTGCATCATGCTAATTCCTCAAGAGTTCTGCATCTCACCCAGGTGAGACTTTACACATCAAACAAACAAATTTACACCATCACAAATTTACAGCATTTCCTTCCCTTTTCTTTCCCTGAAAACAATAATCAAATTGCATCAAACAATAAGCTGCGGGACCCAAGCCCAAGGGGCAAATTGCATCACAATTGAAAAGGAAAAACATAACTAATCAACAATAAAAGAAATTTACAGCAGGCCTGTAATGCTTCGGCATAGCTGCAGAATCGAAATGTTCCCTTCAAACTAACTGCAAAAATAGGAATAATAGTTTTTTCCAAAATTCGAGACAGTAACATTCCTTCCCTTTCCTGCAGAGCCCTGATGGTTTGACTGTGGTATCGGGTGGAGCAGATGAGACAATTAGGTTCTGGGAGATATTTGGACCTCCGCAGGATGACAGTGGAAACAATACAGATTTGGATAATCTCTTGTCTCTAAAGGCATCCGCAGTGAGATAATTAGTTGCTTAAACTTTGAGATGATAGTGTAGGGAGAAATAGAGCATAACTGGTGAGTAATGTCTGTATGCCTGGATAGCATTTTATCCTATGGAATAAAAAAACTATAGCACATTTACTTCAATTCCAGAAATGACAACCACTTACCATAAGAAGCATACGTGGAATGTTATGGTCAAACAAATATTGGAACTTCTTATTTGGGAGATTGTTTTACAAAAGACATAAATAAATGTATAAAGTTTAAGGTAAAAATCTATCAGGTCCTTCGTTGGAATCATGTCCTTGTACAAAAGCCAGGGTATCAGGCAAAAGCTTTTTACCCTTCCCTCCCCCCCATTTTTTGACTTGTATCCAAATCATGGATATTGCTTGGTTGGAAGAAGATCAGATGACTCAGTTACAACAGAAAATTGAAGAAACAAACAAAATAAAAGTTGTCAAGGTGGCGTCAAATGAATCATCTGAGAAATCTGGAGAGTTGGATTGCTTAACATGTACGACGCTTGTTGTGGTGCTTAAGTTGGCTAAATTTCAAAGAACAGTACACTTAAGTGTTGAACCTGTCCCCTCCACTTGGGCTTGTGTCATTTCTCTTAGTAACTGCCTGAAAGGCCAAATTTATCAAGCAGCAAATTTGCTCCGAAAGGTAAACTAGAGACCTCAGGGACTGTTAGGTTTCTTTTAGTCTTTAATGTTTTCCAAGGCTGTGCAGATCATTCTCCGTTGCCAAGAGAAACAGAAAGCACGAACCTCAGGGCACTCTTAATCACATTCCAAAGGCATCTAGCCCCAGCTAGCATCGCCATGTACCATATGCAAACCATTATTCTTCAGAACAAAATGTGGTTAAGATAATAATTGAAGAATCAGTAGAACTCTTATGTGCTACACATTACTAGGATCTCTTTCAGATGCACAAGTTTGAACCAATCTATCTGACTGTGATTGGCCTAAGATTCTCTTCTTAACAAAATCAGCTTCCTTAGTCCTTCCTTCAGTTTCAAGAACAAGTCCTAACTCTTCTAAGCATTTTAAAGGTTGTTGGACTCCTTTCTCGAGCAACTCATAGTAAATCTTAAATGCTTCTGAAGCTCTACGCGCTTTGCATAAAGCAGATAAAAGAGTACTGCATGTATCTACGTTCAGCATATGATCCTTGCTTAAGCTGAATACCAATAGGTCACATGCCTCCAATAACTTTCTACACTGACAAAGGGAGACAACCAAGCCGTCCACATTTACCATGTATCCATTTTCGTAAAGACACCTAACAATCTCAAACGCTCTCTCCCTTAATCCTGTTTGGAAAAGTATCCTCACAGTCTCAGTTGAAAGGCTAATGCTTTGTCTAACTTTGTTATCTAACATTAGTTTCACCAAGGAAGCACATTCACTTGCACAATTCTTCTTGATGAGTTCCGTAAGGATTTGATGGAAAGTTGAAGATCTCGGAAGATGGGAGCTTTTCAACATCTTCTCCAGAGTATCGTAAGCAACTTTAGGATCATTCTTCTGCAGCAGGCCTCTAATTAGGGACTCATATATTTCAATATCAGGTACATAATCTCTCCTCAACATCAAAACTAAGAGTTCATGTGCATCATTAAATGTGCCTTCTCTACAGTGCCCCATAATCAAGATACGATAAGCCAAAGGATCTTGAGTTCCTCTTCTCATTAGCTGCCTGAACACTTTCTCGGCCTTTTTGGTCTTGCCAATCTTACATAAATGCTCAAACATAGGGTTGAATGCTGCAACAAGAGGTTTACAGCCATCATCACAAAGCAAAACCTCCATCTTCATTAGTTCATCAAATAATTTCAGTGCCCTATCAAAGTACCCCTTTTGACAAAAGCTCCGTATTAAGATGCTATAGGTTGCTGAATCAGGTTTAACCTTTAAGTCCGACATACTCTCAAAAACTTTTATTGCTTCATCCAAATTTCCCACGTTGCAATGATAGGTAATCAATGTGTTAAAAGTACATGTATCTGGAATAAATCCTCCACCTCCTAGAGTCCCCTCCAAGATCTCTTTTATTCTGTCAAACTTTTGAGCCTCACAAAGACCTTGTACAAGAGTATTATAAGTAATACTTGTCGGTTTTAGACCAAGATCAATCATTTCCTTAAAAACATCAATAGCATGTTCAACCTCTTGCTTCTCACAATACCCTCTAACCAAAGTGGTGTAGCTAACAACATTAGGACTCAATTGATTACCCTTCTTGACCATACCCTTTAACACATTATGTGCAATCTTCACTTTCCCTGCCCTACATAAACCGTCAATAATCGTATTGTATGTAATCACATCCGGTTCACATTCATGCCTCTCCATTTCCTTAAAAAACCTAAACCCTTGATCAACCATGGAATTCATACAAAACCCTCTGATCAAAATGTTAAAAGTATATAAATCAGGCTTCGCGCCATACGTCTTAAGCATTTCATCGAACAAGTCGTAGACCATTCCAGTTCGACCCCTCTTAAGCAAAATTGAAAACAAACTGTTAAACGTAACCACAGAGGGTGAAATTCCAAGTGACTTCATCGTTTTAAACACCTTCAATGATTCTTGAAAAACCCCAGCTTTACCATAACTTCGAATCAAGGTATTAAAGTACTTATCTTGAAGGGGTACAGTACCCTTAGACCTTCTGGGTATAGAGAAAAGGAAGTTTCTTGCTGAATTTAGGTTACGGGCATTGCCAAGGAGTTGCAACATGAGGAAATAGGATTGACGGGTGTGTGAAAAACCCAATTTTTGGGTCCAGTTAAAGAAGTGAAGAGCTTTAGAAGGTTTCTTGATGAAGCGGAGTGTGTGGAGAACAGTGGTGTGTGAGAGAGAAGGTTGAGTGAGGGAGGAAAGTGAAGATTCAAGATTAGATGACCATGTGTTTGTGTTGATGAGATTGGCCATGTTTGCAGCTGTTTTGGATTTGGAAGAAGATGACGACGATTTGGGCTTGGGAGGATTATTGAGTTGTTTACCATTTTTGGGTTTGTTGGTCTTGGTGGGATTGGTGGGTTGTTTGGAGAAAAGCTGTGAAAGAGTTGAGAGAGGGTGAGATGAAAGAAGGTATGGGAGTAATGTGGAAGTAGTACAATTGTGTTGGAAATGAGGAGCCGTGAAGATGGCGGACTTTGCTGGTAGTAGTGACGAAAAAAGAGCAATCGCCATGAAATGAAATCCCGCTCAGCCCATTTGACACTTGAGTTTGCAAGTTAATTGAACAAAAATGAGAAAAAAATGTCCTTCGGGGTTAGGGGTGTTCATGGTTTTTCAAATGCCAGTATAGCCTAATACATACTTGTACTTGAGCATCGTTTTGACCGGCCTCTGTATTTTACATATTTTCATCCATATATTTTAATTTGTCAAAACTGATCTTTTAAATACCTTTGATCATTGACATAGCTTGTGTATCATTTATAAAGTTGAGCTGGACAAACAGCGTAGGATACACGTACATTGAGAGCGTGCATAGACGATTCTGAGTAAAAAAAAACTAAAAACTCAAAAATTAAATAAAAAATAAAAGAAAATGACAAAACAAGGACCCTTTCAACCGTATCACCTCCTCTCTCACCCGCCATTGTCCCTTCCCTTCTCAATTACCTCTGCCATCACTGCCTCGTCCTTCTCTTCCACCACCATCAGAATCTCATCCCTCCATAAATCACTGTCAAATGAGATGATGAATTTTTACTGTTTGAGGGATTGGGTTAAGCAAGGTTAAACACATCAAAACTCCTTTGAAGTTAAACCTTGAATTTGAAAATTTGAATTTAGTTGGAGTGTATGAGTTCGAGATCTGGAGTATTATTAAATCATTAAGCTAAAATTGTGATTATATTCTTATTTGGGTCGTTGGACTGAAGTTGGGTGCTGATAAAATTAGCAGGAAAGCTCAAGATAATAATGATTTTAACTTCCAACCCGAAAATCATTAACACTTGAGAATCCTTCTCTGACCACCGAACCTCTTCTCTGCCACCTAACGCCTTCAGCCATGGAAATAGACCACCGAACTTCTTCTCCCACTTTTCTATCTGGAAAAAAAAATTTCTTCGATTTCTTTTCTTTATTCATTTTAATTTTATTTCTATAATATAAAAAGGGAAGAATTGAAAAGGGAGAGGAGGAAGAACATGAAGAGAGAGAAGCGAGATGGGCAGAAAGAAGAAGGTGAGGGAAGAGAGAGAAATCAATGAGGGAGGGATTAATGTTTGAATTTTATTTTTATCTTTATTTTTTAATTTTTAATTTTAATTATTTTTATTCTACCATGTGACATGGCATCTACACATTATTAGTTTTTGACGTGGCAGCCAATATGGAGGAAATTGTATTATACGCACTGGCAACCTCCTGTCATAAGCATTTAAATACACGATTTGAAGAAGTGTAAGTGTTTAATTGGCAAATTGTTAAGTTTGAGTACCGACATGATAAAGTGGCACAAGTATAGGTGACATTTAGTCATTCTGCCTTTTTCAAATATCAAAGTCAAATTAAACTAAAGTAGGTGTTTGGACAAAAAAATTATAATTTAAAAAAAATAGTATTTGAAGTTAAGTTAAAAAATGGTAGTATGTTTGGAATTTGAAGTTACGTTTGGAAATGCAATTGTCACGACCCAAAATCCTAAGCTGGTTGTGATGGAGCCTATCATGGAACTAGGCTAGCCAATAATGACATACTGACATAATATTTCATAATTTTCAAAACTATTCCATTCTTTCGCTTAAGCAGTTTAAAGCAACAAAATGAATAAAATAGTTTATACACTACCCCAAAACCTAGAGTCAACCGTCATGAGCATCTACGAGTAGTACAAAATGACTCTACTGTCATAATACATCAAGACTCGGAACGAGGAACTAAATACAAAACAAGAAAATGGGAAAAAGAGATGTTGTGGACGTTGAACAGCTACCTCGAAGTCCCAATTCCGGCTCCACAAAAAGGAAGAAAACTAGCACTCGGTACCAGCACTTGTATTTGCACACACGGGTGCAGGGAGTAATGTGAGTACGCCAACTCAGTAGTAATGAAAATAAATCAAGTCTAAGCAGTAAGAAACACACGTAAGATCATATCATCAATTCACAATAAGTACAGCCTTTCTTTCCAACAGTGTATACATTAAATCAACATGCTTTAAAAGCCAACTTCAGTAAAATCCTTTGAAAAATGTGTTTTCCAACAATTTCAGAAAAATACCCAAAGAGTTTAGTGTAAAATGAAATAAATCATAAATAGCCCATCGGGCCAAAACATGTATCATAAATCGCCCCTCGGGAAAATCATCACTCAGAATCAGTCGCTCACCACACCTCACAATCACTCAGTATCAGACCCTCGGGCAACCTCACTGTCACTCATTCCTCCCAATCACTCGTCACTCATCACTCGGCACTCGCACTCAGTAGGTACCTGCGCTCACTAGGGGTGTGTACAGACTCCAGAGGGGCTCCTACAACCCAAGCGCTAATATCAAGCCACCTCGTGGCATATAATATCCTCGCAATCTGGCCCTCGACCTCACTCAGCCAGAAACTCTCAAAGAGCCCCTCGAGCTATCAGTAAAACAGGGTACTCGACCCAAAAACATCATTTTATATCTCAAAATAGTGTAAATAAGGCTGAGTTTCGTAAACAGTTAAACATAATATGACTGAGTGTAATTCATAAGTCAACACAGTGAGGAAATAGCAGTAAAAGCCCCAAGGGGGTCTAAACAAGTCGGCACAATGCTCTGAACATGGCTTACAGCCCAAATATAGAAATAGTCTTAAAAGATGATTTAACATATGATTTAAAAGTAAATACGCAACTCAATAGTTGTCGCGGAAAGGACCAAGTCCAAATCCAAATCAGTGCACGCCACACACTCGTCATCTGGCATGTGCGCCATTCCAAAAATAGTGAAAAAAATACGGAGTCCGGGGTTTCATACCCTCAGAACAAGATTTATAGTCATTACTTACCTCAAACCGGCCCAACTACTAACCCGTGATGCTCTTGCCTCTCGAATCGGCTCCTGATTGCTCCGAATCTAACCAAAACCATATTAATATCATCAATATACGCTAAAGGAACAAAGCCCACTCGAAAATTATCAAATTTAACCAAATTCCCGAAATTGGCCAAAGCCATCCCCCGGTCCCACGTCATAAAAAGTGCATCACAAGAATCCTCGTCCTTTCCCGAGTCTATACATACTAAGAACATCAAAATCGGACCACAATATCCCCTTCAATTACTCAATAAAAGTCTCAATTTCTCATGCCCTAACTTCTCCAAATTTTGGATTTAAATCCAACTAATTTCAAGTTTAATTACTAAGAAAACAACATAGAATCGAGTTATGAAGTCAAAAATCTTACCTCCAAACGTTTCCTTCCACTCCTCACCAACTCACTCTCCTCTACACGAACGCGACCTTGACCACGCATTCACGTAGCACAATATCACAACCACACACGATCACGATCTGACCTCTGCGATCGCATAGATCAAATTTCACCCCTTCCCAACTTAGCCTACGCGATCGCAGACCCTTCTACGAGATCGCGAAGAACAAAAATGCTTGCAACAGAAACGAGCAAACTGCTATCTCCCAAATCCAAAAATCGATCCGTTAACAACCCAAAACTCATCCGAGGCCCTCGGGACCTCAACCGAACATACAAACATGCCCCATAACCTTATTCAAACTTAGAAGAGCCTTCGAAGCACCCAAAACAACACTAAACACCAAGATCACATCGGATTCAAGCCTATAAACTTTGAAACTTCTAAATTTCGCCAAAGATGCCGAAACCATCCAAAACACGCCCGAATGACTTGAAATTTTGCACACACATCCAAAATGACACTTTGAACCTGTTTCAACTTCCGAAATTCCATTCCGACCCCGATAGTTAATTTTTCACTGGCGACGGAAATCGCCAAAAACTCAATTTCGCCAATTCAAGCCTAATTCTACACCGGACATCAAAACCACATTTCGAACACACTTCTAAGTCCCAGATCCCCTAAAAAGCCATCCGAGCCATAAAATCTACATTCCGAGGTCGTTTATCAATAATTCAACTCCTAGTTGACTTTTTCAACTATTAAGCCAATTTGAGAGACTAAGTGTCTCAGTTCTCACCACGACCACTCTGAACCTAGGCCAACCGACTCAACACAACATAAATAGTCTAAGAAACATACGATAAAGCATAAATAGGGAAAACAGGGCTAAAATTCTAGGAACGACCGGTCGGGTCGTTACATTCTCCCCCTCTTAAACAAACGTTCGTCCTCGAACGAGTCTAGAAACATACTTGGAGTCTCAAATAAGTGAGGATATCTGCTCTGCATCTCCCGCTCGGTCTCCCGGGTGGAATCCTTCACCGGCTATCCTCTCCACTGAACCTTCACTGAAGTTATATCTATAGACCTCAGCTTTATGACCTGGCGACCCAAAATAGCCACTGGCTCTACCTTATATGACATATCACCCTCGAGTTGAACCGTGATGAAGTCCAAAACATGAGACGGGTCACCAACATACTTCCGTAGCATGGAAACATGGAACACTGGATGAATACTCGATAAACTGGGTGGCAAGGCAAGTCTGTAAGCCACCTCTCCAATCCTCTGCAGCACCTCAAATGGCACAATGAACTGGGGACTCAGCTTTCCCCTCTTCCCGAACCTCATAACACCCTTCATGGGTGACACCTTCAGCAGAACCTTCTCTCTCCCATGAAAGACACATCCTGGACCTTCCGGTCCGTATAACTCTTCTGCCCGGACTGCGCCGTGGCGAAGTCGCTCCTGAATCGACTTCACCTTACCCAACGCATCCTGAACCAAGTCTGTGCCCAATAGCCTAGCCTCGCCTGGCTCAAACCAACCAACCGGAGATCTACACCTCCTACCATATAAAGCCTCATAAGGTCCATCTGGATACTCGACTGATAACTATTATTATATGCAAACTCCGCGAGTGGTAGAAACCGGTCCCATGAACCCCCGAAATCAATGACACACGCATGCAACATGTTCTCTAGAATCTGAATAGTGCGCTCCAACTACCCGTCGATCTGAGGATGAAACGCTGTGCTCAAATCAACCTGAGTACCTAATTCCCTCTACATGGCCCTCCAAAACTGAGATGTGAACTGGGTACCTCTATTGGAAATGATAGAAACTGGAACCCCATGCAATCGGACAATCTCCCTGATATAAATCTCAGCTAACCGCTCCGAAGAATAAGTAGTACCAACAGGAGTGAAGTGCTCGGACTTGGTCAGCCGATCCACAATAACCCATATAGAATCAAACCTCATCGAAGTTCGTGGAAGCCCAACTACGAAGTCCATGGTGATCCGCTCCCACTTCCACTCCGGAATATCTAACCCCTGATGCAATCGACCTGGTCTTTGGTGCTCATACTTAACATGCTGAAAATTGAGACACCGAGCCATGAACTCAACAATATCCCTATTCATCATCCTCCACCAATAATGTTGTCTCAGATCCTGATACATCTTCGCGACACCCGGATGGATGAAATACCGCGAACTATGGGCCTCTGCTAGAATCAACTCTCGGAGCCCATCCAAATTGGGCACGCAAATGCGCCCTGCATCCTCATGACCCCATCATCACCAATAACCACATCTCTGGCATCACCCCGACGGACCCTGTCCTGAAGAACGAGCAAGTGTGTATCATCATACTGACGTGCTCTAATCTTATCATAAAGAGAAGACCTGGAGGCTACACAAGCCAATACCCGTGGGGGATCTGATAGATCCAATCTCACCAACTGACCCGCTAAAGACTGAACATCAAGCGCTAAAGGTCGCTCTGCCGCTGGTAGATAGGCTAGACTCCCCAAACTCTCTGCTCTATGACTCAGGGCGTCGGCCACTACATTGGCCTTCCCCGGATGATAAATAATAGTGAGGTCATAATCCTTGAGAAGCTCCAACCACCTCCTCTGACGCAAATTCAGATCCTTATGCTTAAGCAGATGCTGCAAACTACACTGATCAGTGAAAATCTCACAATGCACTCCATACAAATAATGGTGCCAAATCTTCAAGGCGTGGACAATGGCTGCTAGCTGAAGATCATGCACTGCATAGTTCTTCTCGTGAACCTTCAACTGTTTGGACGCGTAGGCAATCACCCTACCGTCCTGCATGAAAACCGCTCCAAGGCCAACTCTCGAGGCATCACAGTAAACTGTATAAGAACCTGAACCCGTAGGCAAAACCAACATCGGAGTTGTAGTCAAAGCTGACTTGAGCTTCTGAAAGCTCTCCTCACATTCCTCAGTCCACCTGAACTGAGCACCCTTCTGGGTTAGTCTGGTCATAGATGCTGCAATAGATGAGAATCCCTCTACAAAATGCGATAGTACCCTGCCAAACCAAGGAAACTGCAAATCTCGGTAGCTGATGACGGTCTAGGCCAGCTCTGCACCGCCTCTATCTTCTTCGGATCAACCTGAATACCATCGCTGGACACTACGTGCCCCAAGAAAGCTACTGAATCAAGACATAACTCACACTTCAAAAATTTTGCATACAACCTCTTCTCCCTCAGAGTCTGAAGCACAACTCTTAAATGCTGCTCATGCTCTTCCCGAGAACGGGAATATACCAAGATATCGTCAATAAACACGATGACGAAGGAGTCAAGATAAGGCCGAAACACACTGTGCATCGAGTGCATAAAGGCCGCCGGGGCATTGGTCAGCCCGAATGACATAATTAGAAACTCATAATGACCATATCTAGTCCTGAAGGCAGTCTTCGGGATGTCGGGCCCCCGAATCTTCAACTGATGATTGCCAGAATGCAAGTCAATCTTGGAAAATACCCTGGCACCCTACAACTGATCAAACAAGTCATCTATACGAGGCAAGGGGTACCGATTCTTCATCGTAACCCTGTTCAGCTGCCGATAATCAATACACATGCGCATAAAACCATCCTTCTTATTCACAAACAACACCGGATGAACCCCTTATCTAGGAGTTCCTGAAGCTTCTCCTTTAATTCCTTCAGCTCCGCTAGTGCCATACGATAAGGTGGAATAGAAATAGGCTGAGTGCCTGGAACTAGGTAAATACCAAAATCAATGTCCCTTTCAGGTGGCATTCCTGGAAGGTCTGCAGGAAACACGTCCAGAAAATCACGGACCACAGGAACCGAATCAATAGTGGGAGTCTCACCACTGATCTCCCTCACAAAAGCCAAATACGATAAACACCCCTTATCAACCATACGTTGAGCCTTCAGGTAAGAAATCACCCTGCTAGGCACATACTCAGAAGAACCCCTCCACTCAACCCTCGAAAATCCAGGCATAGCTAAGGTCACGGTCTTAGCGTGACAATCAAGAACAACATGACACGGATATAGCCAATCCATGCCCAATATCACATCAAAATTTACCATGCTAAGTAACAATAGATCCACTTGGGTCTCCAGACCCCCAATAGATATCACACATGACCGATGCACATGGTCCACAATAATAGTATCGCCCATCGGTGTCAACACATGAACCGATGTAACTAGAGACTCACGGGGAATATCCAGAAAATGGGCAAAATATGATGAAACATAGGAATATGTAGAACCAGGGTCAAATAAAGCCAAAACATCTCGGCGACACACTGAGACAATACATGTGATCACTGCATCGGAGGCCATAGAATCTGGCCTGGCTGGAAGTGCATAGATACGAGCCTGGCCTCCACCTGCACGACCTCCCCCTCTAGGGCGGCCCCTGGCGGTCTGGGCCCCACCCCTAGCTGTCTGGGCGGGTGGTGAAGTAACTGGATCCGAAGTCGAGGGCTGGCTCCTCTGCTGAGAAGAACCACCAAAACGACGGGGACACTATCTCCAAATGTGCCCAAACTCTCCACACTCGAAGCAACTCCCCGGAGCTGGAGACGGGGACTGAAAGAAACCCTGGCACCAGAATGGCCACTAGAAGAATCATGCATAGAGGAATCCTGAACTGGTGGTGCTCGAGCTGCACTTTGGGATGGAAGGGCACCGAATGAAGAACGGCCTGGCTGAGAACTGCGGGGACCATGCCCCGAAGATGCACCACTATAGGCTGGGCGGACTAGCTGAGGAGGCTTGAATGAACGGCCTCTACCATGCTGAAACTGCCCCTGGAAGGAGCACCACTAGAACCACCAGATCCACGAGGCCTCTTGGCCTCTCTCTCCTCCCGCTCCTGGCAGTGAACCGACTCAATATCTCGAGCAATATCAACAACCTGCTCGAAGGTAGCACCTGATACCCTCTCCCTAGTCATCAAAAGGCGGAGCTGATAAGTAAGGCCATCTACAAACCTCCTAATCCTCTCCCTATCAGTAGGGACCAACTTGGTGGCATGACGAGCCAACTCTGAAAACCGCTTCTCATACTGCATCATTGATAGCTCCCCCTGACACAGCTTCTCAAACTGCCTGCACTGATCCTCCCTGTGAGACTGGGGAACATACTTCTCCAAGAAGATAGCGGAGAACTGCTGCCAGGTGAGGGGTGCTGCACCAACAGGCCTACGCCTCTCGAAGGACTCCCGCCAAGTAAAAGCAGCCCCAGAAAACTAAAAAGTAGAAAACGAGACCCCACTGGTCTCCAGAATCCCAGCAGTATGAAGCATCCTCTGACACTTATCCAGAAAACCCTGGGCATCCTCGCCCTCAGCGCCACTGAATGTCGTAGGCTGAAGCCTACTAAATCTCTCCATCCTACACTGCTCATCATCTGGCATAGTTGGAATCACGAAGTCCTGAACTGGAGCAATCGGCTGGGCTGGAACTGCCCCCGGTGTCTGAAGGCCCTGAGTAACCTTCTCAGGTGTCCAGGCAGCTGGAGTCTGAATGTCTGCCCCGGACTGAGAATTAGCAGCAACTGCCTAGGCAAGGCTAGTACAAATTATCAAGATCTGAGCCAGGGTCTCCTAAAGACCCGGAATAACAATGGGCACTGCCGGTGTGAACAACTAATTTTTGACCACACCCAAATTCTATACTATTTTTGGTGTAAATACTTCTTTTGGATCTAATTTTAATATTTTAAATTTTTATCTTAATCTTAATAGGTTTTATTTAAGAAAATTAAAATATATATATATATATATAACACTTGGTTTCTTCTAATTTATATGTAAGTTATAGTAGTATTTTTTTTTAGCATAATTTAAACTTTAGTATAAATAGTGAGTTTTCTTATTTATATAGTTTCTTTTTAAGTCTAAAAGTAAGTTGATTAGTATATATATATATATATATAAAACTTGGTTTCTTCTAATTTAAATGTAAGTTATAGTAGTATTTTTTTTTTTAGCATAATTTAAACTTTAGTATAAATAGTGAGTTTTCTTATTTATATAGTTTCTTTTTAAGTCTAAAATTAAGTTGATTA
>ML421255.1:55196-85517 GCA_005239525.1 Nicotiana knightiana | reverse complement strand
AGATAAGTACAGACGTCTCCATACCAATCCGCCAGACTCTACTGAACCTGCTCATGATCGGTGAGTCCAATGTAACCTAGGCTCTGATACCAACTTGTCACGACCCCAAATCCTACAATGGCCGTGATGGAGCCTATCATGGTACTAGGCCAGCAAATTTACTAAACATAATACAAAGAACTTTCCATTTAAAACAACAACGAAATGTATCAAAAATCTTGCATGCTTAGTATTTCAAAATCTATGGATAATCAAAGAAAATATCTGAACCAAAACCCCCAAACCCGGAGTCAACAGTCATGAGCGCTAAATAGAACATAGGATCTGACACGGTATTTCCTTAATACATCAAGTCTAGGAAAATTTAAGTATGCGACAAAATGAGAGGGAGAAAGGTGGGGCTGCGAACGACGTGCAGCTGCCTCACAATCTCCGACCAGCTCCACTAAGAACAACCGAGTCTCACTCGATCCAGGTACCTGAATATGCACACAAGGTGCAGGGAGTAACGTGAGTACACCAACTCAATAAGTAACAAATATAAATAAGGACATGAGTGTAGTGACGAGCTTTAAAGTCATGCAAAGATCATATAAGAAATATCAGTGGAAAAGTAGTTATTGACATGTAAAGCATTTATTCAACAGTTATCGTTTAGAGGCAGAAATACAAACAAGGGTGAAAACAGAAATTTCATATCAAATAAGCCCCTCGGGCACAGTGACACTCACAAATAAAGAGTCTCGGGCCAGCCCCTCAGTCACCCGTGACTCATCTCTCGTCAACCAGCACTCATACTCAGCACTCACGCTCAATAGGGAATATATATATATATATATATATATATATATATATATATATATATATATATATATATTCAATAATAGGATAGCTGGATCTCAAGAGCTATCCTGCTCACATGACATCCCTACTACGCAGGACCTCAACACATAGGAAATTATCAAGCCGTTTCACAACTTACACGGCACAATCATAAGATCACATGAATTTGACGAAGACGGAACAACATCTGCTGTTCTAACACCATTCCATGAAAAAGCGCTCTACTGAAATAAACATGTCTGGCTCATACGGAGCCCATAATCATATTTAAATCCATCCACAAACATCGAGTCTACCTTGCTCGCACCAAACTAAGCTAATAGATTTTACCTGGGTCCATATTAACCCACTTTCTCTCATAATACGCGAGAACAATCATCATAGCCGGGACAAACAGCCCACAATCCACAACCAAATGAACTTAACGCCTTCCAGGCATAAATTCTCAAATAGGCAATGTTGCACTTCCTTATACTTGGTCTAAATCTTCAACCAATCAGGTGACTACATGTCACACTTATACAATCTTCCCGTGGTCATGCTTCCACAACCTTCCACACAAGGCAGCAAGTCTGCACATCTATACCATCGACCACACCAATGCTGCAAAGCAAATCAAGAACCCATGACCAGGGTACAAAGCCTCTTTCACCGAATATCGATCTCAGGTGACACTGAAGATAACACCAGCTTATTGTGAACTCTCAAATCCTTTTTTCTTGCTCTCTGAGCTCATGACATCCTTATTAACACCGAACTGCAATCTCGATTCTTACTCCCAGTTACATACTGCTCACCGCACCTAACGTGCCAATATGAGGTAGCGCAAGAATTCCATCATAACTTCTGAACCAGCAATAGGGTGAACACTCCATCATATGGAAACCTTTTACTTAACTCAATTCAAGAGTACCATCTCAACACACGAGTGAATTCCCATAATCACCCAACATGCAAATCCTTAAGTAGTAGTCTATACCACCATAACCCTTCCGAGATCCGCCTACACCTGACAGGCCATAGCACTCAAATGTTCCCACATGAAATCCATTACGACGGCCGACAAGCCCCGCACACACCGGCACAAACCACATGCCTAACTTAATCACATCGAAGGAACTGATCACTGCCGTAAATGTGCCATTTCAACCATGGCTAATCAATCTATCTTATTTTAACCATCTTCAATTGCCTTAGGAATAATATAAACTCCCTTCAACTCATAGAAAACTCAACCCTCAATCATCCCGAGTGACCTTGATTCACGAGACCATGCTGCCTAAATCCCGCACCCGTCTCATACCCTCCTGATAATCTTTCTACAATCCGGAGTTTATTTCTCTCACTTCTCCAATACTATTCTGCACACTGAAACATATCATAGAACATTCCAACTATCTTCCTTTTTTCTCAGAAATTACTCTGCAAAACCTCGATTCTCGATCATACTGTTGCCCGAAACCCTTAAACGCCGCATTCTTAACTTTTGATCTCACTAGGACCACTATTGAGAGTCACCCACTCTGACTGGCCCCGAATACAATCAACCCCAAGGCTCTTCTAGCACATGAAAACCCTTTTCCTTGAAGCACGTGACTGATTTGCTACCCTGACAACTCACCTATGCCTTAAGAAAAATTCTAAATCTTCCAAAGCCTAACCCTGGCCCGACAAGGCCAACTTTTGCACACATTCATCAAATCCCATGCACAATCACCATTTTACTCCTTTCCCTTAGCTGTAATAACTTGCCAACACGCTGATAATACGCAACCCTATGATAATACAACCCTGCAACCCAACTGCAGATGGTGGGACTCCCCCACTTAGCCCGAAGCTACTCCTTGCACCACTCTAGACCCTGCCGAGATCCTTTCTTTGTTGATAACACGATCTTGCTCAACCAATCCGTCCAATTCTTCCAAATTCTCTTGCTAGCACCCCCTAAATACTCAAATTCTCTAGCATCATTCACACATTCTTCATCTTACCGAATAGCCACTAGAACCCCTCACAGAGACCTTTCAACCATGACCACATCCAACCTATTCACAGGAGATAACCCGCCTATGGAAATCACCCGCGGACATCTTCCAACGACGTTGAAATGCCCACTCTCTGCGACTTCAATACCCCATCTTACGCCCTGCTTCATTTACCAACTTTACTAGTTCGTCCGCTCCTCATGGACATCCATTAAATGCGCGACAATATCTTTAAATTCCAAGCTATGTTGCCGCTCCCCCGCTTTGCAACTGCTCAACTTCTGCTTCTTACACCTGGCCTCCTAGAAATGGAATCACCGCCTATCCTCACTTCTGGATCATTTTTCGTAGCTCTTAAACCAGCAGATCACCACGACTTCAAGCTCTCCGAAGATCACCTTTCTCTAGTTGCCTTCATTATTAACACTTATCCGGTACTGAACCAGTGCACCTCACGGTCTCTTCCAACCGCGTTCTTCAATACTTCTTCTCAATACTCTGACCCCACGCAACCAAAGAAACCATAGCACCGACAAACTTAACACATTATATTCGATCAATGACGACGACTTCACGTCACAAGTGCATATCCCACCTCACTTGAAGACACCAAGTCTTACTACTTTATCAGCCCCAACCAGACCATTCATAACCCAAATGCCTTTCCTCTGCCGAATCTAAAATACCGAAATCTCGAAATCACACTCTGAGAAGACCTTCCTTCAAACCATTCACCACCCCCAACATACGGGCAAGCATTCTATCATTATATCGACATCACGCGATAACCAATCGCAAGCATCATCACTACCTGAGCATAGCCTTAAGGCTCTCAGAAACACAACCACTGAGATGAAATAACATATTATTCTTTTGCAGGGCCACAACAACAGCCACAACCAATTACACATGGAAACATCTCGAATTACATGCGGATGCACTATTTCAATTCCTCAAATTTCCTGATTCATAGCAAGCGCTTCGCGACGCGTAAGATTGAGTAGGAATGAACGTAGGCATAAGCCTCAAAGGAATCGAATCTCACGATGGGGAATCAAGAAGGGAAGAACTCCTAACAGCCATGTAGCCTCTCGAAGATAAGTACAGACGTCTGCATACCGATCCGCAAGACTCTACTAGACTTGCTCATGACTCGTGAGACCTAAGGGAACCTAGAGCTCTGATACCATGTTTTCACGACCCAAAATCCATAAGGTCGTGATAGCGTCGGACATCATTGTCGGGCAAGCCAATCATTAATTAATTGAACAATTTACTATTTCAACATTTATGAAAAAGCATTTCCTTTCACTTGATTACATGTTAACTAAATAAAATCGGTTAAGTAGAATAATGGTTTGAATATTACACTTTAGCAAATATATCCCAACACATCCCAGAACCCGGTGTCACAAGTACATGAGCAACTTTCTAAGAATTTTACAATTTCTACGAAGCTTGTCCGAAATACAAGTGGACAAGAAAACTAAAATAATATACTACAGTATGAGGGAGACTTTGTCAGCTGCGGATCGCCTCCGGATGATGCAACTCGCCTAAGTATCCAATCCTCCACATCGCTATGAAAGTACCTGTGCAATAAAATGCACAACAAGTGTAGCATGAGTACAAAAACAATGTGTACTCAGTAAGTCGCCCGCCTAACCTCAGAGAGGTAGTGACGAGAGGTCAAATTAGACACTTGCTAAAGGTCAATTTAGAATATTCAAGTGGGACACTAAGCATGATCATCATAGGCAATTTATTAAAATCAGGAATAAATATTATCAACTCCATTCACATTTAACACTTTATATCTTAGTCATATTAATAAAAATTAATCAACATGGGTGATTTAATCAAATAATAATTAATCAATGGGAATGAACAACTGTTTCCAAAATATTTTTAATAACTTTAAATCTCTGTCATTTCAATTGATAACTAATAATTCCAGGCCAGTAATCAGGCAATATCATAGCAACTACGCAATAAATATCATGCGCAAGCAATGCAGAGGGTCGAGCGGCACGGACTAATAAAAATAAATTATGCACTGCCGAGGGTCGAACGGCTCGAACCATAGATGCATCTATCTGCCCCGCTCGCGAATCGATCATGCGACGCGGTTATACATAAAATAATAAGGCTAGCCCGCTTGCGAATCATACCTGCGACTCAGGTGTTCATATGAATACACACAAATACAGGGTCGTCCTGCTCGCGAATCATACATGCGACTCAGGCACCCAAAGTTACACATGTTCACACAATAAGTCCCCATTTTTATCAAGAAAGCAGCTTTTCTCAGGAAAGTGGTAAAATTCTTCTTAAAGGAAATATAGCTTTTAAATCTTTGTTTTGAAACTCATTTGTCAAGTTTAATGATATTCCATAATATAACCCTACCAGGTATACAATTATCCACGGAGGAATCAATTCTCTTTCTAGATGATTAAGAAAATGAACTCTAGTCTTCTTTTAGATATTCAATTACGATTTCTATTATATTAGCAGTTTAATAGTACAGGCAGGATCATCGGTACAACACTAAGGCATGCTAGTGGGTCCTAGACTACCCGGACATGGCATAATAGTAGCTACGCTTGGACTCCCGTCACCTCGTACATACGTATCCCTCGAAGATAATAGCACATACTTAATTAATTCACCTAGGGGGATAATTCCCCCTCACAAAGTTAGAAAGGAGACTTACCTCGCTCAGAAATTCCATAACCGGCTTCCAAGCCCTTCCGATTACTCCAACGGACGCACAACGCCACAAAACTATCCAAATCATGGCAAACCAATGAAAATATACTCTAATATTTGCAACAATTTCAAATTATATAATTTCCCAACCCCGTTTAGTGAAATAACCAAAATGCCCTCGGGCCCATGTGCCCGGAATCCGAAATTTCTCGAAGATATATTCTACCCATAGCTTTATTAGTTCAAATATACAATTTACTCTACTTTCCATGCTCAAATTCGTGGCTAAATATCCAAATTACCATTTCTATGTTTTCTTCAATATTTCCAAACTTTTCCACAATTTTCATGTATAATGCAATAACCTTGTATTTAACTTAGAAACATGAAGGAGTTACTTACCTTGTGATTCCTGACGAAAACCGTCTCTTGAAGCTCCTCCAAAATCGACCAAACCAAAGAAGAAATGAAGAAATGGCCAAAAATTCTCAGTTTTAAAACATTCTGCCCAGGCCATTTTTCGCACATGCGATCCAACACTCGCACCTGCCGATTCCACAGGTGCGACCAAATCTCCGCACCTGCGGTTTTCCTCAGCTCAAGCCAACTTCGCACATGCGCCCCACAGCCCGCATCTGCGACTTCGCAGGTGCGGAAATACCATCGTACCTGCGCTCCCAGCCAGACCACCATTTCTTCGCACCTGCGGTGCCATAGTCGCACCTGCGGCCAAATCCTCTTAGGCGCGGTGACACCAGATGACAGCAAATTCCAGCCTTCTTCAAACTCTCAACTTGATCTGTTAACACCACCCGAGGCCCCTGGTACCCTATCCAATTATACCAACTTGTTCCAAAACAAAATACGGACTTTCTCGAGGCCTCAAATCACATCAAACATCATCGAAACCACGAATCGCACCCAAATCCCAACTTTATGAACTTAGAAATTTCCAACTTCTACATCTGATGCCAAAACCTATCAAAATCACGTCCGATTGACCCCATATTTTGCACACAAGTCATATTCAACATTACGTACCTGCTCCAACTTCCGAAATCGCATTCCGACCTCGATATCAAAATTTCCACTTCCGGTCAGATTTCTCGAAAACCTTCAAATTTCTCTCTTTAGCCAAATGACTTCAAAATAACCTACGAACATCCGAATTCACTTCCGATCGCGCTCCCAAATCCAGAATCACCGTACGGAGCTATTCCCAGGATCAGAATCCTAAACGGGCATCAATCACACTGAAATTCCTTACAACCCAAATTTATGAAATTCTTCTAAAATGCTATATTCCATAGTATACACCGAAATGCTCCCGGGTTAGGCAAGACCCGATCCGGACATACGCCCAAGTTTGAAATCATCATCCTTCAAATCCTGATTCGAAGGTCGTTTACTCAAAATTCCAATCTTAGTTGATTCTTCCAACTTAAGGCTTCTGAAATGAGAATTTTCATTCCAAATCAACTCTTAACTTTCCGAAATTCAATTTTGACCACACCTAAAAGTCATAATACCTGAAATAGAGCTGCTCATGACTTCAAACCGCTGAACGACACTCTAGATCTCAAAATGACCGGTCGGGTCGTTAAAAAATTCATCCAAAATGCCAATTTTCCACAATAAGCGCTGAAATGCTCTCGGGTCATCTAAAACCCAATCCGAACATACGCCCAAGTCCAAAATCATCATAAAAACCCATTGGAACCTTCAAATCTCAATTCCAAGGTCATTTACTCAAAAGTCAAACCTTAGTCAATTTCTCCAACTTTAAACTTTCGAAATTAAAATTTTCCATCTGAATCAACTCCGAACTTCTGGAAATTTGATTTCGGCCATACGTACAAGTCATAGTACATGAAGTGAAGTTAATCAAGGTCTCAAACTACTGAACGACACGTTAGATCTCACAATGACCGGTCGGGTCGTTACATTGGAACTCTTAGACTCAAAGGCCTGTCTCCAAACCTCCAGTATCTCGTTAACAGCGCCTCGTGTCTCATCAATCAGAACTATATCATCAGCGAACAACATACACCATATAACCTCCCCGTGAATATTTCGTGACAGTGCCTCCATCACCGAAGAAAATAAGAACGGGTTGAGCGAATATCCTTGGTGTAAACCCATAACAACTGGGAAGTGCTTCGAGTTGCCTCCCACAGTCCTGACCCTATTATTAGCTTCATCTTACATATCTTTAATCGTCCTAATGTAGGTAACCGACACACCTTGTGCCTCCAGGCATCTCAAAAGAACCTCCCTAGGGACCTTGTCATACGCTTTCACTAGGTCAATAAACACCATGTGCAAATCCTTCCTCCTATCCGTGTATTGTTCCACCAACCTCCTAATAAGGTGGATCGCTTCCGTAGTCGAACGCCCTGGAATGAACCCAAAATGATTGTCGGATATACACACTGTCTTCCTCACCCTCACTTCCACCACCCTCTCCCACACTTTCATAGTATGGCTTAGTAACTTGATACCCCTATAGTTGTTGCAACTCTGGATATCACCTTTGTTCTTGTACAATGGAACCACCGTATTCCACTTCCGCTCATCCGGCATCCCATTCTTCCTGAAAATAACATTAAACAGCCTGGTCAACCACTTCAAGCCTTCTCTACGCACACACCTCCAGTATTCTACCAAAATTTTGTCTGGCATGGTTGCTCTGCCCCTACATGTCACGACCCAATTTACCCTGCGAAGGGTGTCATCACGGCACCTAGTCTCTAAGACTAGGTAAGCCTAATAGTTACGAGAAAACTTTTAAGAGAAAAAACAATAATAAGGAAATAAAGGCATAATCTAAATAGCAAAACGGTGCCGCTCGCCATATACAAAAAAAAATACTCCCAATGACCCGGAATGTCACTAAATCACAAGCTTCTATAAACTACTGTAGCTCTAAACAAAAGTCTGAAAATACATAATTAGACATCTAGACGATGGAGTAGAAGGGGACTCTGATGATTCTGCGGACGCGGGCAGGAATACCTTGAAGTCTCCTAGAAATCAGCAACACGTACTATCCTCGAGGATGATAGCTCGTACCTGGATCTGCACACGAAAAAACATGTGCAGGAAAGGGCATGAGTAATAAATTAGACAGTAAAAGAGATAAGTCAATTCTACAGTAGACAGTCAAAGAGAATTTCTCGAAAACTTAACATCCAAGGGAGCCCCCGGCTCAGAACAAGGTAAACACAAGGTGGAATCTCCCGGGATAACGTCCCGTAGTTCCAAATGATTATGCAGTGCAGGGGGATCTCCCGAAATACGTCTGTAGTCCCAAAATAAATATGCAGTACAGGGGTATATCCCAGAATACATACGTAGTCCCAAAATAAATATTGCAGTACAGGGGGATCTCCCGGAATATGTCCGTAGTCCCAAAATAAATATGCAGTACTAGGGGATCTCCCGGAATATGTCTGTAGTCCCAAAATAAATATGCAGTACAGGGGGATCTCCCGGAATACGTCTGTAGTCCCAATATAAATATGCATCGCAAGATGAAATGACAAGTATGACATCGAATTAAACAATTTATACTAATCACAAGTAAGGAAAATAAGGACTTAACTAAGCATGGCACACAGAAGATCAAATAGGAAATTAAACACGTAAGCATGCTTCCCTAATCTAAGCTAAACAATTAAACATATTGGTGCAATTTAATAAGGTAAAAAGGTTTATGACTTAGAAAGGGGAAAAATAGGATTTTTGCAATAATAGCCTGTGTACGTACTCGTCACCTCACGTACACGGCACCCACACATCAATTAATATCAAACATCCTAAGGGAAAGTCCCAAACACAAGGTTAGGCAAGCCGCTTACCTCAACCGCTCAATTCCACTCGATATCACGTTCTTGCCATGAGTATCCGACTCCAAATGGCCCAAATCTAATCAAATCAATTGCATAGCGTAAATAATACTCCAAGTAACTATTTTAGCAAAAGAATTCGAAGCTAAGGAATGAAATAGGAAAAACGCCCAAAAAGTCTCCCCGGACTCACGACTCGGAATCGGGTAAAAGTTACTAATCTAGAACACCCATTCACTCACGAGTTCACTCGAACAAAAATCATCTAAATTCGACGTCAAAATCTCATTCAAATCTCAGATTTTCAATTGGGGAACCTTTTCCCCCATTTCCAAAATTTTACCCTCAAATTCCTTAATTAGACGAGGAAAACAACAATAGATTATTGTATTAGGATCAAATTAGAGTTAGAATTCGTTACCCAATGATTCTCTTTCGAAAACAGTCGAGAAATCATTTCCCACCGAGCTCCAAAGCGAATTTTGAGTTATGAACAAAAAAACCCTCGATTCTTCCCTCTTGAACCTAGCGATTTCCGCATCTGCGGACCTAGGACCGCACATGTGGAAGAATCAACGCAGGTGCGAAAGTCACTTAAACGGGCTGGGTCCGCACCTGCGATCCCTGGGACGTATCTGCGGCTCCGCTTCTGTGGGCAACCAGCCGCACCTGTGAGACTAGCATGCCCTGGCCTTTTCCGCATCTGCAAATTCCCACGCGCATCTGCGAGTTCTCACCTGCGGCCTCCCCTCCGCAAGTGTGAAACACCAGAACCAACAACACCAGATTTTTCCTAAGTCCAAATTTCTTCCCGTTAAGCATCCAAAACACACCTGAAGCCCCCGGACTTCAACCAAACCTACGAACCAATCCTATAACATCGTTAGAACTTAGTCGAGCCTCAAACCACATCGAACAACACCAAAAACATGAATTAAACACCGATTCAAGCCTAAAAACTTAGCATTTTCCCAAATTCTACAAACGATGTTGAAACACATCAAACCTCATCTGAATGACCTCAAATTTGACACACAGGTCACCAATTATACTACGAACCTACAGCCACTTCTGCAATTTCATTCCGAACTCGATATCAAAATTCCCACTATCGACCGAAATCGCCGAAAATCCAACTTTCGCCAATTCAAGCCTAAATATACTACAAATCTCCTAAACAGATTTCGAACACGCTAATAACTCCAAAATCACTCAACGGAGCTAACGAAGTCGACTGAACTCCATTCTGGGTCCGTCTTCACACAGTTCCGACTGCGGTCCAAATTTTACGGCTTAAACTCACAACTAGGGACTAAGTGTCCCAAAACAATCTGAATTCCAAAACCAATCACTCCGGCAAGTCCCAATAGTAGGAACCAACGTGGGGAAAGCATTTATTATGTGATCGGGGCTCTAACTCTCAAAACGACCGACCGGGTCGTTACATCCTCCCCCTCTTAAAACAATTATTTGTCCTCGAACGAGTATAAAGACATACCTGAAGCTGTGAAAAGATGAGGGCACTGGCTGCGGATATCCTGCTCGGTCTCTCAAGTCGCCTCCTCGACCAGCTGACCTCTCCACTGGACCTTTACTGAAGCAATATTCTTTGACCTGAGCTTTCTGATCTGCCTGTCCAAGATGGCTACTGGCTCCTCACATAAGTATATCCTTGTCCAACTAGATTGAGGTGAAATCCAATACATGAGCCGGATCACCGTGATACTTCCGGAGCATAGAAATGTGGAACACCTGAACTCCTGCTAGGCTGGGCGGCAAGGCAAGCTCATAAGCAACCTCCCCAATGCACCGTAATATCTCAAATGGACCAATGAACCTCGGGCTCAGCTAGCTCTTCGTCCCGAATATCATGATGCCCTTCATAGGCGATACCCGAAGCAAGACCCGTTCTCCAACCATAAATGCCAAATATCGAACCTTTCGGTCCGCATAACTTTTATGTCTGGACTGGGCTATGCAAAGTCTCTCCTGAATCACCTTTACCTTATCCAGGGCATCCTAGACCAAATCTGTACCCAATAATCGAGCCTCGCCTGGCTAAAACCAACCCATTGGGGGTCGGCACCGCCTACCGTACAAAGCCTCATACGGTGCCATCTAAATGCTGGACTGGTAACTGTTGTTGTAGGCAAACTCTGCAAGTGGCAAGAAATGGTCCCATGACCCTCCAAACTCCATCACATAGGCATGGATCATATCCTCAAGAATCTGAATTGTGCGCTCGGACTGCCCGTCCGCCTGAGGGTGAAAGGTTGTGCTCAGTTCCACCCTAGTACCCAAATCTTGTTGTACGGCTCTCCAGAACCGTGATGTGAACTGAGTACCTCTGTCTGAAATGATAGATACTGGAATACCGTGAAGGTGTACGATCTATCTGATATAAATCCCAGCCAATCTCTTTGAATAATAAGTGGTCAGCACCGGAATGAAATGAGTTGACTTGGTCAGCCAATCCACGATCACCCAAATAGCATTGAACTTTCTCAAAGTCCGTGAAAGTCCAACTACAAAGTCCATGGTGATCCGCTCCCACTTCCACTCAGGGATCTCTAACCTCTGAAGTAATCCGCCCGGCCTCTGGTGCTCATATTTGACCTGCTGACAGTTAAGACACTTGGCCACAAACCCCACTATATCCTTCTTCATATTTCTCCACCAATAGTGCTTCCAAATCCTGGTACATCTTCGCGGCACCCGGATGAATGGAGTACCGCGAGCTATGGGTCTCATCAAGAATCATCTCCCGAAGCCCATCTACATTGGGAATACAGATCCGGCCCTGCATCCTCATCACACCATCATCGTCTATAGTCAAATCTCTGGCATCACCTCGCCTGACCCTGCCCTGAAGAACCAGAAGGTGGGGGTCATCATACTAACGCTCTCTGATGCGGTCATAGAGAGAAGACCGAGCAACCATACAAGATAATACCCGGCTAGGCTCTGAAATATCCAATCTCACAAACTGACTGGCTAAGGTCTGAACATCCAAAGCTAAGGGCCTCTCAGCTGCCGGAAGATATGCCAAACTCCCCAAACTCTTTGCCTGGCTACTCAAGGCGTCGGCCCCACATTGGCCTTCCCCGGATGGTATAATATAGTGATATCATAGTCTTTCAGTAGCTCCAACCACCTTCGCTGACGTAGATTAAGGTGCTTCTGCCTGAACAAGTGCTGCAAACTCCGGTGATCAGTGTAATTCTCACAGGGAAAACCGTATAAATAATGACGCCAGATCTTCAGGGCGTGAACAATAGCTGCTAAATCGAGGTCACGAACAGGATAATTCTTCTCATGCAACTTCAATTGTCTGGACGCGTAGGCAATAACCCTACCGTCCTGCATCAATACAGCTCCAAGGTCAATCCTCGAGGCATCATAATAGACAGTGTAGGACCCCAAACTTTTAGGTAATACTAATATTGGGGTCGTATTCAAAGTTGTCTTGAGCTTCTTAAAGCTCTCCTCATACTCCTCGGCCCACCTGAATGGAGCACCCTTCTGGGTCAGCCTAATCATATGTGCTGCAATAGATTAAACCCCTCTACAAAATGACGGTAGTATCCCGGCAAACCAAGCAAACTGCGGATTTTCATAGCTGATGACAGTCTAGGCCAACTCTACACTACCTCCACCTTCTTCGGATCTACCTTGATCCCATCACAAGACACTATGTGGCCCAAGAATGCCACGGAATCAAGCCAGAATTCACACTTAGAAAAATTTGCATATAGTTTCTTCTCCCTCAAAGTCTGAAGCACGATCCTTAAGTGTTGCTCATGATCTTCTCGAGATCGGGGATATACCAGGATGTCGTCAATAAACACAATGACGAAATAATCAAGATAAGGCCAGAACACGTTGTACATCAAATGCATAAAGGTTGTTGGGGCATTTGTCAGCCCAAATGACATGACAAGAAACTCATGGTGACCATATCTGGTCCTAAAAGCATTTTCGGGATGTCCGACTCCCGAATCTTCAGCTGATGATAGTTAGAACGCAAGTCAATCTTGGAAAATACCCTGGCACCCTATAACTGATCAAATAAATCATCGATGCGAGGCAAATGATACATGTTCTTCACTGTAACCTTGTTCAACTGCCGATAATCAATACACATACGCATAGAACCATCATTTTTCTTCACAAATAAGATCGGGCCACCCCAAGGTGATACACTGGGCCTGATGAAACCCTTATCAAGAAACTCCTGCAATTTCTCCTTCAACTCAGGAGGAGCCATACGGTAAGGAGGAATAGAAATGGGTTGGGTGCCCGACAACATATCAATGCAGAAATCAATGTCTCTATCTGACGGCATACCCGAAAGTTCAGCTAGAAATACATCAGGGAAGTCCCTCACTAGTGGGACTAAATCAACTGTAGGGGTATCAATACTGACATCTCTCACATAGGCCAAATACGCATCACACCCCTTCTCAACCATCCCCTGAGCCTTAATAAAATAAATGACCCTGCGGGGAGTATACTCTAAGGTACCTCTCCTCTCTAATCTCGGTAAGCCTGGAATAGCCAGCGTAACGGTCTTAGCATGACAATCAAGAATAACATAATGGGGCGACAACCAGTCCATGCTCAAGATGACATTAAAATCTACCATACTGAGCAATAATAAATCGACTCTAGTCTCAAAACGACTAAGAGAAATCAAACACGACCGATATACGCAATCCACAACAAGAGAATCTCCCACCAGAGTAGATACATAAAAAGGGGGACTCAAAGAATCCCAAGATATCCCCAAATGAGGAGCAAAATAAGAAGACACATATGAGTATGTGGAGCCTGGGTCAAATAATACTGATGCGTCCCTATGACAGATAGGAACGATACATGTGATGACTGAATCTGAGGCAACGACCTTGGAACGGGCTGGAAGGGCAAAGTACCTGGCCTGACCTCCCCCTCTAGGACGACCTAGAGCCCCCGACCTCCACCTCGAGCTGCCTGAGGAGGTTGAGTGGCAGCTAGGGCTAGAAGAATGGCCGAAGGACCCGGTAGAGCATGTGGAGGCTGATAAGTCTGTGGAGGTGCACCCATCCTGTCTCTTAGTCAATCTCTAATCATGTGACGAGAGTCACCACACTCAAAACAACTCCTCGGAGGATGCGGAGGCTGAGACTGACTCAGACCTGGCATGCTGGACTGGCCAGTAATAGCACCTCGAGCTTGAGGCATACTGAATACCGACGGTGCATAATAGGGATCCTAAGGTCTAGGAGGAGTTGGGACACCGCTGGCTGCTGAAAGAGCTGAATGAACGGGGCGACTCACAAAACCCCTACTATAGTGTGCTGCTGGTGCACGAGCTCCGAAATAATGACCAATCTCTCGAGACCTCTTGGCCTCTCTCTCCTCTCTGTCCCGGGCAAACTTTCCCTCCACCCTCCTGGAAATACTCACTGCCTCAATGAAGAGATGAACCCTATCTCTGACTGTGGTAACCAAATCCGGTGCATGATGAGCTAACTACTGAAATAGACTGCATACTCCGACACAGTCATAGCACATTGGTGCAGCTGTTCAAACTCTGCGCGCCAAGCATCCCTGAGGCTCTGAGGGACATACTTGCTTAAGAACATCTCTGAAAACTGAGTCCAAGTGAGTGAGGCTGCCTCGTTCAGACTACTCAGCTCATAGGCACGCCACCACTGATATGCCTCTCCCCTCAGCTGGAAAGTGGTGAAAGAAACCCCAGTCATCTCCACAATGCCCATAGTGCGGAGAATACGATGACACTCCTCAATAAAACCCAGAGCATTATCTGAAGCTAGCCCGCTGAAAGAGGGTGGGTGGTACTTCTTGTACCTCTCAAGTCTGAGTTGCTCTGCCTCAGAAGCAGCTACACTGGTCTCATGCTGAACTGGAGCCACTGGGTGAATAGGAATATACTCTGGGGCCTGATCAATCCGGCCCCTCTGCTTAGGAGTGCAGGCTACGAGAGTTTGTGCCCTCCCCCAGCCTAAGATGTAGCGGGAGCTATCGGAAGTAGTCCAGCCTGAGCTAGAGTGCTGAATATGCTCATGAACTGAGCTAAAGTCTCCTAGAAGGCTGGAGCAGCAACAGGAATCTCTGGTGCCAGCCCTCCAGCTGGAGCTGTTGGGGGCTCCTCTACCGCAGCTCTAGTAGGTGCTCGGGTTGCACCGCGTGGTCGTCCTCTACCCCGACCCCGGCCTCTGGAAACTCTGGTAGGGGGCTCGGGTGCCTGATCGTCGGTCCTCCCAGTACGGGTCCTCACCATCTGTGGGAAAGAATATAATAGGATTTTTTAGAACTTTGATGTCAATAACTCGCACGACAAGGAAATCAAAGAAATATGATTATTCTTAACAGTTACATAGCCTCCCGAAGATAAGCACGGATGTCTCTGCACCGATCCGCGAGACTCTAATAAACCGGCTTATGACTCGTGACTCCTATGAGCCCACTACTCTGATACCAACTTGTCGTGACTCAATTTACCCTCTGAAGGGTATCGTGACGGCACCTAGTCTCTACGACTAGGTAAGCCTAATAGTTACGAGAAAACTTTTAAGAGAAAGTGCAATAATAAGGAAATAAAGGCATAATATAAATAGCAAAATGGTATCGCTCGGCATATATAAAAAAAATATACTCCAAATGACCCGGAATGTCACTAAGTCACAAGCTTCTATAAACTACTGTAGCTCTAAATAAAAGTTTGAAAATACATAATTAGAAATCTAGACGATGGAGTAGAAGGGGACTCTGAGGATTCTGCGGACGCGGGCAGGAATACCTTGAAGTCTCCTAGAAATCAGTAACACGTACTATCCTCGAGGCTGATAGCTTGTACCTGGATCTGCACACGAAAAACATGCGCAGGAAAGGGCATGAGTACACCATAATGATACCCAGTAAGTGCCAAGCCTAACCTCGGTCAGGTAGGGATGAGGTCGGGTTAAGGCCCTACCGGAGTAAATATAATAAATTAGACAGTAAAAAGGATAAGTCAATCCTACAGTAGACAGTTAAAGAGAAGTTCTCGAAACCTTAACAGCCAAGGGAGCCCCCGGCTCAGAACAAGGTAAACACAAGGTGGAATCTCCCGGGATACCGTCTCGTAGTTCCAAATGATTATGCAGTGCAGGGGGATCTCCCAGAATACGTCTGTAGTCCCAAAGTAAATATGCAGTACATGGGGATCTCCTGGAATAAGTCCGTAGTATAAAAATAAATATGCAGTACATGGGGATCTCTCGAAATACGTCCATAGTCCCAAAATAAATATGCAGTTAGGGGGATCTCCCTGAATACGTTCGTAGTCCCAAAATAAATATGCAGTACAGGGGGATCTCCCGGAATACGTCCGTAGTCCCAAAAAAAAATATGCAGTACAGGGGATCTCCCGGAATACGTCTGTAGTCCCAATTTAAATATGCCACGCAAGATGAAATGACAAGTATGACATCGAATTAAACAATTTATACTAATCACATATGTAACGACCCGGTAGGTCGCTTTGAGAGTTAGTGCCCCAATCCCCTAATAATTGTTTTCCCCATGTCTATTTCTGCTTTTGGGACTTGTTGGAACGTTGAGTGGTGAAATTCGGAGAGTTTTTGGACACATAGTCCTTATATGTGAGTTTAAGCTTTATAAATCGAACCGTAGTTGGAACTGCGGGAAGACGGGTCCTGAATGGGATTCTGTCGACTCCGTTAGCTCCGTCGAGTGATTTCAGATTTAGGATCATGTCCGGAATGTGCTTTCGAGGTTTGTAGTAGATTTAGGATTGAATTGGCGAATGTTAGAATTTCGGCGATTTTGGCCGATAGGTGGAATTTTGATATCGGGATCGGAATGGAATTCCAAGAGTGGCTGCAGGTCCTTTGTATCATTTGTGACCTGTGTGTAAAATTTGAGGTCATTCGGACTAGTTTTGAGGTATTTCGGCATCGGTTGTAGAGTTTGGAAATTTCATAAGTTCTTAGGCTTGAATCCATGTATAATTGGTGAATTTGGTTGTTATATGATGTGTTTAGGAGGCTCGACTAAGTTTGGGTAAGGTATTAGGACTGGTTGGTAAGTTTGGACTGAGGTCCCGAGGGCCTCGGGGATGTTTCAGATGCTCAACGGGTGATTTTAGAACTTGGAAGAACAGTTGAACCATTGTTGGTTCTGGTGTCTCGCACCTGCGATGGACTTTCCGCATGTGCGGACACGCAGGTGTGGACGAGGGGCTCGCAGGTGCTGGCTTGGCCAAGTCAACCAGTCCTCGCAGGTGCGGAGCCGCAGATGTGGCCAATTGACCGCAGGTGCGGACCCAGGCCTTTTAGTGGGTTTTCGCACCTGCGATGGATTTTCCGCATGTTCAGGACCGCAGGTGCGGTCCAAGGGGCGCAGGTGCGGTCCAAGGGGCGCAGGTGTGGAAATCGCTAGGCAGTTATATCAGATTCGGGGGCTTGAATTTCATAACTTCTAAAATCATTTGGAGCTCGGGTGTAGGTGATTTAGAGTGAGTTTTGTGGAAAAGCTTCATAGGTAACAATTCCTAACCCTATTCCCTTTATATATCATTAATCTATGGCCATTTCTTCCATGCAATTAAGGGATTTAGGTGAAAAATCATGCAAATGGGAAGAAGTTTCCCTAATTAGAAAATCCGAGAATTTAATAGGATTTCGTCGTCGGTTTTCGATGATTCTTGTTTGAGTGAGTTCGTGAGTGAATGGGTGTTCTAAATTTGTAACTTTCACTCATTTCCGAGACATGGGCTTGGGGGAATNGTGGCAAGAGCGTGATTTCGAGTTGAGTAGCGCAGTCGAGGTAAGTGGCTTGCCTAACTCTGTGTTGGAGACTTCCCCTATGCTATTTTAATACTGTTTTATGTTGATTGGGCACCGTGTGCGTGAGGTGACGAGTACGTACACGGGCCATTGTTACAAAAACTCCATTTTCCTCCATGGCTTAAATCACTTCACTCATATTTCACTGATTCATGTATCGACTATGTAGTTTAGATTAGGAAATAACATGTCTACATGTTTCACATGAATTTTCCCTAGTTATTACTATATGTACCATTTTTAGGTAGTTTTATCCATATTTTTGCCTGTAATTTTTCCTGAACTATTTTAAATAAAAATTGTATCTTGTAATCGCACTGCATTGCATATTTAAATTGGGACTACGGACGAGATTTCGGGAGCTTTCCCCCTGTACTGCATAGCATATTTAAATTGGGACTACGGACGAGATTCCGGGAGCTTTCCCCTTGTACTGCATTGCATACTTGTTACTGTGATATATGATGTGCTGAGCCAAGGACTCCCTGTTTTTATTTCATTATAGCTCATTGTTTCTACTGATTTTCCTCATCTTATTATATCTCACTGTTCATATTTTAAACTATTTTTTTTTACTATAAAAATCCAGTAGAGCCTTAACCTGACCTCGTCACTACTTGACTGGGGTTAGGCTTGGCACTTACTGGGTACCAATTTGTGGTGTACTCGTGCCATTTCCTTTACATGTTTTTCATGTGCAGATCCAGGTACCAACGCCTCAGTTTTGTGGCTAGGGGTCCGAGCAGCAGCTTTTTAGGAGACCGAAAGATAATTCTGCCGCATCCGCAGAGTCCTTCGAGTCACCTTCCACTCAAGATTTAGATAGATTTATTTTTCATGTAAATTCCCTCTCGTTGTATAGAGCTATTTTGAGACACAGCTTATGACTAAAGTGATATTCCGTGTTTTGGGAAAAGTTGTATTTTTTTTGTATTGCGCCAAGTGACGATGTTTCATTGTAGACTCACTTATTTCGTCTTTATTTTTATTGATTTTATTTAATATGTGTTTCCGCAATTAGGCTTACCTAGTCGTAGAGACTAGGTGCCGTCACGATGCCTTCAGAGGGGAAATCGGGTCGTGACAAGTTGATATCAGAGCATCTAGGTTCATAGGAGTCACAAGTCACAAGATGATTTATTATAGTCTCGCGGATCGGTGCGGAGACGTCCGTATCTATCTTCTGGAGGCTATGTTACTGTTTGGAACAATCATATTTCTTTGATTTCCTTTTTCGTGCGAGTTATTGACATCAAAAATTGTAAAATTCTATTCTATTCTTTCCCGCAGATGGTGAGGACCCGTACTGGGAGGACCGACGACCGGGCACCCGAGCCCCCTACCAGAGCCGCCAAAGGCCGAGGCCGGGGTAGAGGACGACCGCGTGGTGCAGCCCGAGCACTAGCGAGAGCAGCGGCAGAGGAGCCTATCGCAGCCCCAGCTGGAGAGCCGGCATAGGAGGTCCCTATTGCTGCTCCAGCCTTGCAAGAGACATTCGCTCAGTTCATGAGCATGTTCAGTACTCTAGCACAGGCTGGACTATTTCCGATAGCTCCCGCTACATCTCATTCCGGGGGAGGGGCACAGACTCTCGCAGCCCGCACTCCTGATCAGAGAGGCCAGGTTGATCAGGCCCCGGAGTATATTCCTATGCCCCCAGCGGCTCCAGTTCAGCATGATGCTAGGGCAGCATCTTCTGAGGCCGAGCAGCTTAGACTCGAGAGGTACAAGAAGTACCACCCACCTACTTTCAGCGGACTAGCTTCAGATGACGCTCTGGGATTTCTTGAGGAGTGTCATCGTATTCTTTGCACTATGGGCATTGTGGAGACCAGTTGGGTTTCTTTCACCACTTTCCAGCTGAGGGGAGCGGCATATCAGTGGTGGCGGGCCTATGAGCTGAGTAGTCCGGACGAGGCAGCCTCACTCACTTGGACTCAGTTTTCAGAGATATTTTTGTGAGAGTATGTCCCTCAGAGCCTCAGGGATGCTCGGTGCACAGAGTTTGAGCAGTTGTGCCAAGGTACTATGACTGTGTCGGAGTATGCAGTCCGTTTCAGTGAGTTAGCTCGGCATGCACCAGCCTTGGTTTCCACAGTCAGAGAGCGGGTTCGCCGCTTCATTGAGAGACTCCATCCTAGTATTCGGACCAGTATGGCCAGAGATTTGGAGATGGATATCACTTACCAGTAGGCAGTGAGTATTGCCAGGAGAGTAGAGGGCATGTTCGCCCCGGACAGAGAGGAGAGGGAGGCCAAGAGGTCTCGAGAGACTGGCCATTTTTCAAGAGCTCGTGCACCAGCAGCACGTCACGGTAGGGGCTTTGTGGGTCGCCCCGTTCATTTAGCCCTTCCAGCATCCAGTGATATTCAAGCTCCTCCTAGACCTCAGGAGTTCTATTATGCACCGCCAGTATCCAGTATGCCTCCAGTTCGAGGTGCTATTTCTGGCTAGCCCAGCAGACCAGCTCCTATTCAGTCTCAGCCGCAGCTTCCTTCGAGGGGTTGTTTTGAGTGTAGTGACACTCGTAACTTGATTAGAGATTGCCCTAGGGCCAGGAGAGGTGCACCTTTACAGTCTTATCAGCCTCAACGTGCTCCGTCGGGTCCTCTGGCTATTCTTCCAGCCCTAGCTGCCACTCCACCTCCTCAGTCAGCTTGGGGTGGAGGTCGGGGAGGTAGAGGTCGCCCTAAAGGGGGAAGCCAGGACAGATACTATGCCCTTCCAGCCTGTTCCGAGGTTGTTTCTTCAGACTCAGTATTCGCAAGTATTGTCCATGTCTGCCATAGGGATGCATCAGTATTATTTGATCCAGGATCTATGTATTCATATGTGTCCTCTTATTTTGCTCCACATTTGGGGATACCTGGGGATTCTTTGAGTTCCCCTGTCTATGTATCTACTCCTGTAGGAGACACTCTATTTGTGGACTACGTATATCGGTCGTGTTTGATTTATCTTAGTAGTTTTGGGACCAGGGCTGATTTATTATTACTCAGCATGGTAGATTTTGATGTTATCTTGGGCATGGACTGGTTGTCGCCCCATTATGCTATTCTTGATTGTCATGCTAAGACCGTGAAGCTGGCTATGCCAGGCTTGCCGAGATTTGAGTGGAGAGGTACCTTAGAGTATACTCCCCGCACGGTCATTTCATTCCTTAAGGCTCAGCGGATGGTTGAGAAGGGGTGTGATGCGTACTTGGCCTATGTGAGAGATGTCAGTTTTCATACCCCTCCATTTGAGTCAGTTCCAGTAGTGAGGGACTTTCCTGATGTATTCCCAACTGATCTTCCGGGTATGCCGCCCAACAGAGATATTGATTTCGGCATTAATTTGTTGACGGGCACTCAGCCCATTTCTATCCCTCCTTGCCATATGTCTCCTCCTGAGTTGAAGGAGAAGTTACAAGAGTTGCTTGATAAGGGTTTCATCAGACCCAGTGTATCACCTTAGGGTGCTCCAGTATTGTTTGTGAAGAAAAAGGATGGTTCTATGCGTATGTGTATTGATTATCGGCAATTTAACAAGGTCACCGCGAAGAACATGTATCCTTTGCCTCGCATTGATGATTTATTCGACCAGCTACAAGGTTCCAAGGTATTCTCCAAGATTGACTTGCGTTCTGTCTATCATCAGTTGAAGATTCTGGAGCCGGATATCCCGAAGACTGNGGTTCCAGGGTATTCTCCAAGATTGACTTGCGTTCTGGCTATCATCAGTTGAAGATTCTGGAGCCGGATATCCCGAAGACTGCCTTCAGGACCAGATATGGCCACTATGAGTTTCTTGTTATGTCATTTGGACTGACCAATGCACCAGCAGCGCTTATGCATTTGATGCACAGTGTGTTCTGTCCTTATCTTGATTCCTTCATCATTGTGTTTATTGACGACATCTTGGTGTATTCCCGATCACGGGAAGATCATGAGCAGCATTTGAGGACTGTGTTTCAAACTTTGAGGGAGAAGAGATTGTATGCTAAATTCTCTAAATGTGAGTTCTGGCTTGACTCAGTGGCATTCTTGGGCCACATAGTGTCTTGGGAGGGGATCAAGGTAGATCCGAAGAAGGTGGAGGTGGTGCAGAGTTGGCCTAGACCATCATCAGCTACAGAGATCCGCAGTTTCCTTGGTTTGGCTGGGCACTATCGCCGTTTTGTGGAGGGTTTTTCATCCATTGAAGCACCGATGACTAGGTTGACTCAAAAGGGTGCTCCGTTCAGGTGGACTGAGGAGTGTGAGGAGAGATTTCAGAAGCTCAAGATAGCCCTGACTTCAGCTCCAGTGCTGGTATTGCCTTCGGGTTCAGGGTCCTATACCGTCTATTGTGATGCTTCAAGGATTGGCCTTGGGGCGGTGTTGATACAGGACGGTACGGTGATTTCCTACGCATCCAGACAGTTGAAGGTGCATGAGAAGAACTATCCAGTTCATGATCTCGAGTTGGCAGCGATTGTTCACGCCCTGAAGATATGGCGTCATTATTTATACGGTGTTCCCTGTGAGATTTTCACTGATCACCAGAGTTTGCAGCACATATTCAAGCAGAAGGACCTCAATTTGCGCCAGCGGAGATGGTTGGAGTTTCTAAAGGACTATGACATCACTATATTATACCAACCAGGGAAGGAAAATGTGGTGGCCAACGCCTTGAGTCGCCGGGCAGAGAGTTTGAGGAGTTTGGCTTATCTTCCGGCAGTTGAAAGGCCCTTAGCCTTAGATATTCAGCCCTTAGCCAGTCAGTTCGTGAGGTTGAATCTTCCGGAGCCTTGCCGGGTTTTAGCTTGTATGGTAGCTCGGTCTTCTCTTTATGACCGCATTCGAGAGCGCCAACATGATGATCCCCTCCTTCTGGTTCTTCAGGACAGGGTTCGGCGAGGTGACGCCAGGGATGTGATTATAGGAGATGACGGTGTGATGAGGATGCAGGGTCGGATCTATGTGCCCAATATGAATGGGCTTCGGGAGTTGATTCTTGAGGAGGCCCATAGCTCGCGGTATTCCATTCATCCGGGTACCGCGAAGATGTAACAGGATCTAAGACAGCACTATTGGTGGAGAAGGATGAAGGAGGATATAGTGGAGTTTGTGGCCAAGTGTCTTAACTGTCAGCAAGTCAAATATGAGCATCAGAGACCGGGAGGGTTACTTCAGCAGATTGAGCTTCCAGAGTGGAAGTTGGAGCGGATCACCATGGACTTCGTGGTTGGACTTCCTCGGACTTTGAAGAAGTTCGATGCTATTTGGATGATTGTGGATTGGCTGGCTAAGTCAGCCTATTTCATTCTGGTGTTGACTATATACTCCTCCGAGAGGTATGCGGAGATTTATATCAGGGAGATTGTTCGCCTCCACGGTATTCCAGTATCTATCATTTCAGACAGAGGTACACAGTTTACTTCACGATTCTGGAGAGCCGTTCAGCAGGAGCTAGGCACCAGGGTAGAGTTGAGTACAACCTTTCACCCTCGGACGGACAGGCAGTCCAAGCGCACGATTCAGATTCTTGAGGATATGGTCTGTGCCTGTGTGATGGATTTCGGAGGATCATGGGACCGATACTTGCCACTTGCAGAGTTTGCTTATAATAACAGCTACCAGTCCAACATTCATATGGTGCTGTATGAGGCTTTGTATGGTAGACGGTGTCGGTCCTCAGTGGGATGGTTTGAGCCGGGCGAGGCCCGATTTTTGGGTACAGATTTGGTCCAGGACGCCCTGGACAAGGTGAAGGTGATTCAGGAGAGACTTCGCGCAGCTCAGTCCAGGCAGAAGAGTTACGCGTACCGGAAGGTTCGTGATCTGGTGTTTATGGCTGGTGATCAGGTTTTGCTTCAAATATTGCCTATGAAGGGCATCATGAGGTTCGGGAAGAAGGGTAAGCTGAGTCCGAGATTTATTGGCCCTTTTGAGGTGTTGCCACGTGTTGGGGCGGTTGCTTATGAGCTAGCCCTGCCTCCCAACCTAGCAGGAGTTCATCCAGTATTCCATGTCTCCATGCTCCGAAAGTATCACGGTGACCCGACTCATGTTTTGGATTTCAGTCCAGTTGGACAAGGATTTATCATATGTTGAGGAGCCAGTAGCTATATTGGATAGACATGTCAGAAAGCTCAGGTCAAAGGATATTGCATCAGTAAAGGTTCAGTGGAGGGGTCAGCCAATCGAGGAGGCGACTTGGGAGACCGAGCAGGATATGTGCACTCAATACCTTCATCTTTTCACAGCTTCAGGTATGTCTCTATACTCGTTCGAGGACGAACGAATTTCTTAAGAGGGGGAGAATGTAACGACCCGGTAGGTCATTTTGAGAATTAGCGCCCCGATCCCCTAATAACTATTTTTCCAATGTCTATTTCTGCTTTTGGGACTTGTTGGAATGTTGAGTGGTCAAATTCGGAGAGTTTTTGGACACATAGTCCTTATATGTAAGTTTAAGCTTTATAAATCGAACCGTAGTTGGAACTGCGGGAAGACGGGTCTAAATGGGATTCTGTCGACTCTGTTAGCTCCTTGAGTGATTTCGGAGTTAGGAGCATTTTCGGAATGTGCTTTCAAGGTCTGTAGTAGATTTAGGCTTGAATTGGCGAAAGTTAGAATTTCGGCGATTTCGGTCGATAGGTGGAATTTTGACATCGGGCTCGGAATGGAATTACGAGAGTGGCTCATTTGTGACCTGTGTGTAAACTTTGAGGTCATTCAGACTAGTTTTGAGGTATTTCGGCATCGGTTGTAGAGTTTGGAAATTTCATAAGTTCTTAGGCTTGAATCCATGTATAATTGGTGAACTTGGTGTTATGTGATATGTTTTGGAGGCTCGACTAAGTTTGGGTAAGGTATTAGGACTAGTTGGTAAGTTTGGTTGAGGTCCTAGGGGCTTCGGGGATGTTTCGGATGCTCAACGAGTGATTTTAGAACTTGGAAGAATAGTTGAACCATTGCTGGTTCTGGTGTCTCGCACTTGTGATGGACTTTCCGCAGGTGCGGACGAGGGGCTCGCAGGTGCGGGCTTGGCCAAGTCAACCAGTCCTCACAGGAGCGGTTGGGTTTCCTCAGGTGCGGAGCCGCAGATGTGGCCAATTGACCGCAGGTGCAGCCCCAGGCCTTTTAGTGGATTTTTGCACCTGCGATAGATTTTCCACATGTCCGGCACCGCAGGTGCGGTCCAAGGGGCGCAGGTGCGGAAATCGCTGGGCAGTTATATCAGATTCGGGGGCTTGAATTTCATAACTTCTAAAATCATTTGGAGCTCGGGTGTAGGTGATTTAGAGTGAGTTTTGTGGAAAAGCTTCATAGGTAACAATTCCTAACCCTATTCCCTTTATATATCATTAATCTATGGCCATTTCTTCCATGCAATTAAGGGATTTAGGTGAAAAATCATGCAAATGGGAAGAAGTTTCCCTAATTAGAAAATCCGAGAATTTAATAGGATTTCGTCGTCGGTTTTCGATGATTCTTGTTTGAGTGAGTTCGTGAGTGAATGGGTGTTCTAAATTTGTAACTTTCACTCATTTCCGAGACATGGGCTTGGGGGAATTTTTGGGCGATTTTCCTAAATTCGCGCATTAGCCTCGAACTTATTAGCTATTTTGATTCCTTAAAGTGATATTTACATTATGCAATCGAATTGAATAGATTTGGTCATTCGGAGTCGGATACTCGTGGCAAGAGCGTGATTTCGAGTTGAGTAGCGCAGTCGAGGTAAGTGGCTTGCCTAACTCTGTGTTGGAGACTTCCCCTAGGCTATTTTAATACTGTTTTATGTTGATTGGGCACCGTGTGCGTGAGGTGACGAGTACGTACACGGGCCACTGTTACAAAAACTCCATTTTCCTCCATGGCTTAAATCACTTCACTCATATTTCACTGATTCATGTATCGACTATGTAGTTTAGATTAGGAAGTAGCATGCCTACCTGTTTCACTTGAATTTTCCCTAGTTATTACTATATGTACCATGTTTAGGTAGTTTTATCCATATTTTTGCCTGTAATTTTTCCTGAACTGTTTTAAATAAAAATTGCATCCTGTAATTGCACTGCATTGCATATTTAAATTGGGACTACGGACGAGATTCCGGGAGCTTTCCCCCTGTACTGCATAGCATGTTTAAATTGGGACTACGGATGAGATTCCGGGAGCTTTCCCCCTGTACTGCATTGCATATTTGAATTGGGACTGCGGACGAGATTCCGGGAGCTTTCCCCCTGTACTGCATTGCATACTTGTTACTGTGATATATGTTGTGCTGAGCCAAGGGCTCCCTGTTGTTATTTCATTATAGATCATTGTTTCTACTGATTTGTCTCATCTTATTATATCTCTCTGTTCAGATTTTAAACTATTTTTTTTACTATAAAAATCCAGTAGAGCCTTAACCTAACCTCGTCACTACTTGACTGGGGTTAGGCTTGGCACTTACTGGGTACCAATTTGTGGTGTACTCATGCCCTTTCCAGCGCATGTTTTTCGTGTGCAGATCCAGGTACCAGCGCTCAGTTTTGTGGCTAGGGGTTCGAGCAGCAGCTTTTTAGGAGACCGAAAGGTAATTCTGCCGCGTCCGCAGAGTCCTTCGAGTCACCTTCGACTCCAGATTTAGATAGATTTATTTTTCATGTAAATTCCCTCTCGTTGTATAGAGCTATTTTGAGACAGATCTTGTGACTAAAGTGATATTCCGGGGTTTGAAAACAGTTGTATTTTTTTTGTATGCGCTAAGTGACGATGTTTCATTGTAGACTCACTTATTTCGTATTTATTTCTATTGCTTTTATTTAATATGTGTTTCCGCAATTAGGCTTACCTAGTTGTAGAGAATAGGTGCCGTCACGATGCCTTCGGAGGGGAAATCGGGTCAAGACAACAAATAAGGAAAATAAGGACTTAACTAAGCATGGCGCACAGAAGATCAAATAGGCAATTAAACATGTAAGCATGCTTCCCTAATCTAACTAAACAATTAAACATATTGGTGCAATTTAATAAGGGAAAAAGCTTTATGACATAGAAAGGGGAAAATGTGATTTTTGCAATAATAGCCCGTGTACGTACTCGTCACCTCACGTACACGGCCCCCACACATCAATTAATATCAAACATCCTAAGGGGAAGTCTCCAACACAAGGTTAGGCAAGCCATTTACCTCAACCTATCAACTCCACTCGATATCACATTTTTGCCACGAGTATCCGACTCCAAATGGCCTAAATCTAATCAAATAAATTTCATAGTGTAAATAATACTACAAGTAACTACTTTAGCAAAAGAATTCGAAGCTAAGGAATGAAATAGGAAAAACACCCAAAAAGTCTCTTCAGTCCCACGACTCATAATCGGGTAAAAGTTACCAACCTAGAACAATCATTCACTCACGAGTTCACTCGAACAAAAATCATCTAAATCTAACGTCAAAATCTCATTCAAATCTCATATTTTCAATTGGGGAACCTTTTCCCCCATTTCCAAACGTTTACCCTCAAATTCCTTAATTAGACGGGGAAAACAACAATAGATTATTGTATTAGGATCAAATTAGAGTTAGAATTCGTTACCCAATGATTCTCCTTCGAAAACCATCGTGAAATCGTCTCCCACCGAGCTCCAAATCGAATTTTGAGTTATGAACAAAAAACCCATGATTCTGCCCTCTTGAACCCAGCGATTTCCGCATCTGCGGACCTAGGACCACACATGTGGTCCCGCACCTGCAGAAGAATCAACGCAGGTGCGAAAGTCACTTAAACATGCCGGGTCCGCACTTGCGACCCCCGGGCCGCATCTGCAGCTCCGCTTTTGGGGGCAACCAGTCGCACCTGCGAGCCCAGCATTCCCTGTCCTTTTTTGCATCTGCGAATCCCCACGCGCATCTACGAGTCCGCACTTGCGGCCTCCCCTCCGCAGGTGCGATACACCAGAACCAGCAATACCAGATTTTTTCTAAGTCCAAATTTCTTCCCGTTAAGCATCTGAAACACACCCGAGGCCCGGGGGACCTCAACCAAACCTGCCAACCAGTCCTATAACATCATTCAAACTTATCCGAACCTTCAAACCACATCTAACAACACCAAAAACATGAATTAAACACGGATTCGAGCCTAAGAACTTAACATTTTCCCAAATTCTACAAACGATGCCGAAACATATCAAACCTTGTCTGAATGACCTAAAATTTTACACATAGGTCACCAATGACACCACGAACCTGCAGTCACTTCCGGAATTCCATTCCGAGCTCGATATCAAAATTTTCACTATCGGCCGAAATCGCAAAAATCTAACTTTCGTCAATTCAAGACTAAATCTACTACAGACCTCCTAAACACATTCTGGACGCGCTCCTAACTCCAAAATCACTAAACTGAGCTAACGGAATTGACAGAACTCTATTCTGGGTTCATCTTCACACAGTTCCGACTACGATCCAAATTCTATGGCTTAAACTCAAGACTAGGGATTAAGTGTCCCAAAACTCTCCGAATTCCAAAACCAGTCACTCCGGCAAGTCCCAATAGTACCAACATGGGGAAAGCAGTTATTAGGGGATCGGGGCTCTAACTCTAAAAATGATCGACCGAGTTGTTACACTACACATCTTACGCATGGACCTCACGACCTCTTCAACCTTAATGTGCCTACAGTACCCAAAGTCTCGGTGACCCTCGGAATGCCCCAATTCACCTAGCACAATGTCTCAGTCCCTCTCTTCATTCAGAAGTTTATGAAATTATGTCTGCCATCTCCGCTCAATCTGAGCCTCTCTCATCAAAACTCTACCATCCTCGTCATTGATGCACCTCACTTGGTCCAAATAACGAGCCTTCCTCTCTCTCGTCTTGGCCAGCCGGAATAATTTCTTTTCCTCTCCTTTGTTCCCTGGTTCCTCGTATATACGATCAAACACTGTAGTCTTAGACTCTGTGTCCAGCAACTTCACCTTATTCCTAGCTACCTTATACCTCTCCTTGTTCGCTCTCATCTCCTCCTCGCATCTGCTCCCTACTAACTTCAGGTACGCCACCTTCTTTGTTTCCACTTTACCTTGGACCACTTCATTCCACCACCAACCGCCTTTGTGCCCGCCAGAGTAACCCTTCGAGACCCCTAACACCTCTCTCATCTCTTCCTTAATAAAGTTCGCTATCGTCGCCCATATAGCGCTCGCATCCCCGCTACTCATCCTGGCTCCCATAGCCGACAACCTCCTCTCCAACTCCTGAACGTTATCCTTAGTCAAGGCTCCCTACCGAATCCCCATCTAGCCTCGCACATACCTCTTCTTCCTGTTAATCATGATATCTACGTCCATCACCAAGAGCCTATGCTGCATCGCGAGGGTCTCACCCGATATAACCTTACAATCCTTGCACAACCCTCTATCACACCTCCTAAAGAGGAGATAATCAATATGAGTCTTCTCCACCGTACTTTGGAAAGTGACCAAATGCTCCTCCATCTTCGGGAAGCAAGAGTTCGCAATCAATCACCAGCTCAAATGCCTTAGCAAAATCCAACAGCAAAGTAACTCCCCTGTTCCTATCCCTAAATCCAAAGCCGCCATGTACCTCGCCATCGCCACCAACAATCAATCTAATATGACCATTGAAATTCCCTCCGATAAATAACTCTCTGCAGGCGGAATACTATGCACAATCTCATCCAACCCCTCCCAGAAGCGCCTCTTAACCTCCCCATCCAAACCCGCTTGAGGCGCATACGCGCTAACAATATTTAGGGTGCTCCCTCCAACCACTAACTGAATAGACATTAATCTATCATTCACCCGCCTAACCTCTACCACAGACTCCCTAAGTTCCCTATCCACCAAGCTACTCACTCCATTCTTACCCTTTATGACTCCAGAGTACCATAGCTTATACCCGTCAGCATCCCTCGCCTTCGATCCTATCCACTTAGTCTCCTGAACACAAGCTATACTGACCTTCCTCTTCTGGAGAATCTTCGCCAACTCAATATACTTACTCGTCAATGTACTTACGTTCCAAGATCCAATTCTCAACCTATAGGCTCCTTTGTTCCCTTTACCCCATTGCCTCTCATCCCAACTCTGCCC
>ML421255.1:29147-54518 GCA_005239525.1 Nicotiana knightiana | reverse complement strand
CCCCCCCCCCCCCCACCATGAGGACATGACCTTACGCCACCATCCTAGACCACAGCCACTATACCTAGGACAGACTAGGGTAAATTGCAAACCAAAAAATAACAGACCAAACTAGAAGAAAATAAGAAGTGTTACTACAACACGCTAATAGTATGATTAACTAATGTAAACTAAAAAAACAACAATCTAACTAACACAAAGAAGAGAAATAAGAAAGCGGGAGGTACAAACTCACGCGAATATAACCTGCAAATTCGGCTTGGTGCGCTCTTCCTTCTAACTCCCATCGGCCTTTGCGAACACCAACCAATTTTCGGGCTACTCTGCCGCACCCAATAAAGCAATTCCGACCTTCCATGTGTTGCCACCAATTTCAAGCCGTCAGCCACAGATCATACTTCCGCATGTGCGTTTGCCTCACGCTCACCTCTCTGATAGCCTCCCGTGGGTAGGTACATGAAAAAAAGAGGCCAGCCTCTTGGACCGCAAAAAGAGAAAAATACTAGAAAAAGGCCGCTGAAGTGCTACCCCTGTTCGGATCCGGACAGAAGCGGTCTGAGAAAGAGGGGAAGAAGGGAATGGATATACGAGCAAGAAATAGATTTTACGCTTCAATCAAAGCAAAATAATAAAATCAAACAGAAATTAATTCTGGGCACCAATAAACTAAACAGAAAAGGGAACGATTAAAGAAAAAATCTAAAATCACAAATAATTTATAGGGAAAATCAGCTTTTAAATATTTTTTGACAAAATCAAGAGAAATCGAAGGAGAAAACAAAGAAGTACCAAGTAAAAAATGACTAATTTACAAACTATTGCACAAAATAGAACAGATCTGGTAAAAACAGAACAGATCTGAAACCCTAACTTGGGAATTTGATTTTCCGAAAGACCAGAGCCAAAAAAAAAGGAATAGATCGATAGAGGAATAAAAGAATTAGAAGAATCGGAGATTGATTTGAAGAAATAGAGGGAAATGTTTGCTTTCACAATGAAGTTCTGCCTTTTCTTCTCGATTCTTGAGATCCCAAAGAAAAATGTAAGAGAAATAAGATAACTACAGTATAAACCAAAAAAAATGTTCCTTATTAAAATTTGATTTTAGGTCACGAATATTATTGAGACGTCTTTGACCCTATTCCATTTAGGCATACAGAAAAACTATGAGCACCTTGAATAAAGTGTAAATAATCATATTTTTCCGTTTTAAATTGATCGAATACATATATTGCCCCTCAAATTTGGCATGAATCTAGACATCTCCACTCTAGCAACGACCCCTTAAACACTTCATTCGTCCACGTTGAACTTTTAGGAAGTGAATGCTGATATTATCTAAACTCCCTACCAATTGTATGGAAATTGCAACGAAGGACGAAGTTTCTCTGATTTTATTGTTCTTGATATGCAGGGGCGACCCTTTCCTAAAGCAGGTAATTTTAAGTCCTATATTTTTTAGGGCCCCATTTTTTTGTTACACCTAATAGACCATATATAAGTTAAAAAAAGTTCTGTGAAGTGAAAAAACTTGATTTCTTTCTTAAAGAGAAGAAGAATTTACAATTGTAGTGATTTCTGCCAAGGAAATTGCATTTGAATGAATATCGAACCAGGATTTCGTAAGAAACGTGCGATATATAGGAAGAAACAATTTGATGAGAATATTGATAATGAAATCTCAAAATCCCTCGAAGAGTCCTTCAAAGTTGATTACTTTTTATACATTGTGGACAAGGCTATTTTTCACTTCGAAATAGGATTGAACAATTCGAAGCATATGAAAATATTTTTGATTTTCTATTTAGCGTTAAACAACTGAGATCACTAGATGATGAAAATTTAGAAAAATATTGTCTTAATCTTGAATGTTCCTTAAAGCATAATAATAAATCTGATATTGGTGGTTTAGATTTATTTTCTAAATTAAAGGTGTTAAAAAGTACAATTAAAAAATAACAATTTAATATACTCAATTAAATAAAAAGATTTGATTCTTTTCCAAATGCCTATATTGCTTATAGAATAATGTTAATAACTCACGGTACTGTTACTTCAGCGGAAGAAGTTTTCCAAAATTAAAATTGATAAAATCTTAACTAAGCAACAATGTCTTAAGAGAGGTTAAATGGATTAGCTATATTGTCAATAAAGAAAGACTTATTGGAAGAAATTGATTTTTTTTTTATTTTTTTATAACTTTGCATCTAAAATAAAACTAGAAAAATAGATTTTGAATAAAAATAATAATTTTTTTTCAAAAAAAAAAAGTTAAAGTCCCTCATAAAATTTGGCTTTAGGCCATAAAATTCGTTGGACCGACCCTGTTTATATGATGTACTAATGTTATTTCCTTGCACATAACGGAAGACTTGCATATGCTAGATAATTGCATATCACATTTTGTTTGTAGCTTGAAGCCAAGTTTGTCGTTATTTGTCCATACTTCTTTTGAAAGTATCCTCAATAAGCCAGGTTCGACATATTTTCGAAATTTTGTGATCATTGGAATAATAACTTCTCATGTATTGAAAATAAATTTGTTGGGAAGGACTGAAGTTAATGTAACGGTGATTCCATTTTTTTCGTATTGGGTTGGCTTAAATATTTTGAAAAATATTTTTCCAAAAGCCTACTAAAAAGAGAAAAAATATTTTGTAAAATTATTTCTCAATTTTCCTCACTGTATTCCCCACCACCACAAACCCTCACACCCACGCCCAATAAAAACTTTGATTATAATTCCTATAGAGTTTGCAAGAAATTATAACCACCAAATTGATAAAATTTCTATGTCTTGCCATGATCAAATTCATGTATGATTGTGGGAAGAAAAAAAAAAGTGGAAACCCGTCCCATTGAATTTGCTTCATTCTCATTCCCCTTAAGAGAATGTGATAGCAATATGTGATAAGTCTGAAAGAAGACAAATTATTACCGTGAAGGTATCAATGGATGTGGACGTGGTAATAGACGAAATTATAATCGTCATATTTGTGATAATGAGAATAATAAGAATTCTCAAAATAATCTTTCACTATTTGAAAGTTATATTTGTCATCGATTTGACATGAGATTTTGTAAAGCACATATAGATGATTATGGTCCATTCATGATGAGAATGTGACAACATCTGATTTATGAATACATATTCATTCTTGGAAGAATATGAACGTGCTAGTGGTAGTGAATATACCACACTCACCTCTAAAAGGAGGTTTGAGATGAAATAAGAAAATAATTTCATTATTATGGCATGAATGGTCATTGATCACGTACCTATTGTATGCCAAAATATTTTGGCAATGTGATTACTAAAGGATAACACTAATGCAAGAAATAGATCTTGCATATAATTTTGACAATGACCATAATTTATAACTTTCTTCTTGAAAGTGGTATTCATCGCAGGGATGTTGATGAATAAGTGGTAGTATCAAATTAATTGAGAGCTCTGGATGAGCCAATTATTACTATTTTGGAGGAATACAATTGATTATTCAATTTATTGTGTTGTAGTAAATCTCAATTTGCCCGTTTAGCAACTACTTCATGCTCCGTCCCTTGATTATATAGTTGCGGTAGAAAAGAGAAGGAAAATAAATTTGGGATTAAATCATTATTTTACTGAACTTTAGTATCCGTAAATACTAATTTGATTATGAGCATTTGCGAAGAATGAGTGTTCAAATAGATTTAAAAGTAATTAGTTGAGCCATTTGAAACTCTTTTGACTCCTTTATATTTTGTATATCAAATATAAGATATTTTATCTCTTAAATACTTAAGATCCAGTCGTTATGTTTAGACCTTCTAATATTATAATTAAAAGTCAAATGTTGGCACATGGTATAGAAAAATTATATGGTGAATACATGTGAGTACACAATCCTTAGATTTCGCAACAGGCCTCATGTCCAGAGTAATCATACCTTCCTTTCTCATTTATGTTTTTCTGGAAATAGAGTAAGTTTCTAAAGTATTCACAAAAGCGGTTGGTTATATTGAGGCTACAAATAAAGGAAAGGTTTAATATCTTCTATTACTACAACCTGTATCGGGATAATATGTATGTGAAAAGTTACCCGCTTTATTCTCCAGTTTGTACTACACAAATAAAAGAATACCACAATAAAGTGGATGTTTATTGATATAAAAACTCATATCATAATAAACTTGGAACTCATTGATAATTGCACACGTCATGGTGTAAACCTGAACTTTATCAATATTGATAATTTATTCAGCTGACATAATTGGTTTAGTCATACCAATTTAAGTATGATGTGCAAAAATTCACATGGGTAAATATTAAAGAACTAGAAAATTCTTTATGAATTCTCGTATGTTGCTTGTTCTCATTAATCAATAGACCAACTGAAATTGGAATTGAATCCCATGAATGCTGGAAATAGAAAAGGTGAATATGGGTCCATTCACCTGCCATGTATACCACATAAGATGCATCTATGAGATGGTTACATGTGCAATTATTATTAACCCGCAACCTGCTGTTTGCGAGATAACTTGCTCAATAATTTGATTTAGAGCATAATTTTCAGATTTTCTATTCAAGACTTTATCTTGATAAGTTGGTTATATCACAATTGGTTTAGCAAAGTGATTTATTGAGTGCCTCCACTTAATAGCTAAACTATTACTTATGAGAACTAAGTTATTTATATCAGTTTGATATACATTATATACAAAAGTATATTACATTTCTCCCTCACAAGTGATTTAGGGTCAGGAACCATATAATTCCATCTTATTATTGTTGATGTGCGGTGTATATTTTGATTAACACCATNCACTTAATAGCTAAACTATTACTTATGAGAACTAAGTTATTTATATCAGTTTGATATACATTATATACGAAAGTATTTTACATTCCCCCCTCACAAGTGGTTCAGGGTCAGGAACCATATAATTCCATCTTATTATTGTTGATGTGCGGTGTATATTTTGATTAACACCATAATGCACAAAGATGGGTTCCCAAAATTGAGGAAAAAAGTTAGTTTTTCTAACATGAGGGGGAGACATGATAAACAGTTGAGAAAAAGTTACGTGGAAAGAATTATCATTTGTCCATCTAGATCCTCGAATAAGATAATATGAACTTGAAGTTCATAAAAAGATAATTCATCTGCAATATATTGCAAAGCATGCCAAACGTCTGCAATTGATAGCAAGACCGTTATTAATGAAAATGAGGTTGCCCACTTCTGTTTGGGGTCATGCTATTTTGCATGCAACAATGCTAGTTCGTCTCAGACCGACAAATTATCATAAATATTCCCCGTTGCAATTAGTTTTGGGTCATGAACCTAATATATCACATTAAGAATTTTTGGATGCACAGTATATGTGCATGTAGCACCACCATATCGCACCAAAATGGGTCTCCAAAGAAGGTTAGGAATATATGTTGGGTTTGAATCGCCCTCCATTATTCGCTATCTTGAAACATTAACGGGGGATTTATTCACTGCTCGATTTGCAGACTGTCGATTCGATGAGACACTTTTCCCAAAATTAGGGGGAGAAATTGGTGAAACCAAACGGGAAATTTTGTGGAAAAATCCATCATTGTCTCATCTTGATCCACGTACCTCTATTTGTGAAAAAGAGGTGCAAAAGATTATTCATTTGCAAAGAATAGCAAATCAAATGCCAGACGCATTTACGGATTTGAAAAGGATAACAAAATCACATATCCCTGCTGAGAATGTTCCAATCCGTATTGATGTCACTATTGGACAATCTTCTAGTGTCATATCTAATGAGTCAAAAGCACGCCTAAAACGTGGCAGACCATTGGGTTCTAAGGATCGAAATCCTAGAAAAAGGAAAATAAATTATCAAAATGACACTACGAAAGAGTCTCATGAAGAAATCCACTATTTAATAAATTTTGAGATTCATGAGGAAATCACTGAGCCCGAGACTCATGAAAATAAGGAACTATCAATAAATCCAATCGATATTGAGACAAATTTGAATCGAGTGGATATAGTGGTGGATTATGTCTTTGCATATAATGTTGCATCTAACATTATGCAAGATAATGAGGATCTTGAACCTCAATTTGTTGGAGAATGTCGACAAAGACATGATTGGCCAAAATGGCAAGAAACAACCCAATCAGAGTTGAATTCATTTGCGAAACGTGAAGTTTTTGGGCCTGCAGTTCAAACACCTAATGGTGTTAAGCCTGTTGGATATAAATGGGTCTTTGTACGCAAGAGGAATGATAAAAATGAGGTACAAATATATAAGGCACGCCTTGTGCACAAGGATTTTCACAAAGGCCTCGTGTTGATTATGAAGAGACATATTCACCCGTCATGGATGCTATAACGTTCTGTTATCTCATTAGTTTTGTTGTCCATGAAAAGTTTGACATGCATTTAATGGATGTGGTTACCGCCTACCTTTATGGCTCACTTGATAATGAGATATACATGAAAATTTCCAAGGGATTTAAAATGCCTAACGCACATAATTCAAAGTCCCGGGAAATATTTTCAATCAAATTGCAAAGATCTTTGTATGGTCTAAAGCAATTAGGGCGTATGTGGTATAATCGTCTTAGTGAGTATTTATTAAAGGAAGGTTATATAAATGACGTCATTTGTCCATGTGTTTTTATAAAGAAAACAACATCGGAATTTGTTGTACTTGCCGTATATGTTGATGACATAAACCTTATTGGAACTCCTATAGAACTCCAAAAGGCAATTGATTATTTAAAGAAGGAATTCGAGATGAAAGATCTCGGAAAGACAAAATTATGTCTTGGTTTGCAAATTGAACATTTGGCAAACGGGATTTTTGTGCATCAATCTACCTACATAGAAAAGGTACTGAAACGGTTTTACATGGATGGAGCACATCCATTAAGTACTCTGATGGTTGTTCGATCAATTGATGTGTATAAGGATCCATTCCGACCTCGAGAAGAGACTGAAGAGCTACTTGGTTCTGAAGTACCATATCTTAATGCAGTTGGTGCACTAATGTATCTTGCCAACACTACAAGGCCTGACATAACTTTTTCAGTTAATGTCTTAGCAAGATATAGCTCTGCTCTTACAAGGAGACATTGGAATGGAATCAAATACATATTACGGTATCTAAAAGTAACTACTGATATGGGCTTATTTTATGAAAATAATTGCAGTCCTGATTTTGTTGGTTATGCCGATGCTGGGTATTTATCTGATCCACATAAGGCCCGATCTCAAACAGGTTATGTGTTTACCTGTGGAGGCACTGCCATATCTTGGCGATCGACTAAGCAATCGATCGTGGCTACTTCATCTAATCATGCAGAGATAACTGCTATTCATGAAGCAAGTCAAGAATATGTGTGGTTGAGGTCCATAATACATCTTATTCGAGACAAATGTGGTTTGAAGTGTGACAAACTACCCACGATTTTGTATGAAGACAATGCAGCATGCATAGCCCAGTTGAAGGGAGGACTCATAAAAGGAGATAGGACAAAACACATTTCACCAAAGTTATTTTTCACACATGATCTTCAAAAGAATGGTGATATCAATGTGCAACAAATTCGTTCAAGTGATAATATGGTTGATTTGTTCACAAAATCTCTACCGACGTCAACCTTCAAGAAGTTAGTGTACAAGATCGGGATGCGAAGGCTGAAGTATGTGAATTGATGTTCTCATCAGGGGAGTTAATATGTGTTGCACTTTTTTTTTTTAAAAGGTTTTGTCCCACTGGGTATTTCTTGCAAGGTTTTTAACGAGACAACCAAAAGACACATTTCTAAATATGTGTACTCTTTTCTCTTTTCTAAAATTTTTTTCCCATTGGGTTTTATTTTAGTTAAGGTTTTAACGAGACACATTATTTGTTGAATAGACATTAAAGGGAAGTGTTAGAAATAGAATTTTATTTAGAATGAATATCTATATTTTAGAGACTTGTACTTTGTGACTAAGTCATTTTTAATATTGTAAGTCATTTTTAATATTGTTGTTGTTCTTTATTATTTCATAACATTTTTCTGGTACTTAAAAACAAAAAACATCAAAACCTAAACCTGGTTAAGTCTTTCTCAAACAGCTGAAAATTTGTTGGAATCCAAAATGGAATCTGAAGCTCAAGTTTCTTCCATTTCAATGGAAGAATCGAGCTTTGAAATCCCTGTTGAACTCATTACTGAAATACTCTCAAGGCTACCAGTAAAATCTCTCCTACGATTCAGGTGTGTATCAAAATCTTGGCTTTCTTTAATCTCTAGCCCTGAATTTGCTTACACCTATCTCGGTATAGCTGCTAATATTAAGGAATATACTCAACATAGTGTTATCTTGAAATCATGTCCACCTGATTTCAAGCTTAAGAATTGTTCCCTTAGTTCTTTACTTTATGATTCTGTTACTGAGGCATTTGACTTAGATTATCCTATGAAAAAACCCTCGGGATATTTTCGTATTGTGGGTTCTGTTAATGGTTTAGTTTGTCTTATTCTTGAGCCAAAGTATTTCCTTCTCTGGAATCCATCAATTAGGAAGTTCAAGAAATTGCCTGATCCTAGAGGTGGTTATTACGTTATGTATGGTTTTGGATATGATGAGCTTCATGATGATTATAAGGTAGTTGTTATTTCCATTCGTTTGTGTTATAACGGTTACGTTGGGGTCAGAATATATAGCCTAAAAAGTGATTCTTGGAGAAATATTCGTGAAGGTTGGAGTGGGGAGCTACCCAGTATGTGGGGTGCTTTTTTGAATGGAAAGCTTCATTGGACTGTTCTTACTCGTTCCGGCATCTTTTATATTGATTTAGCTGATGAGAAATGGGGAAAAAATGAAGCAACCTTGCTTTGGAAAAGGAGATTTTGATATTTGGTTATGTATGGGAGTGTTGGGAAGTGATCTTTCTTTACTTTGTAATATTCCAAAAACTCGTGCCGAAATATGGGTTATGAAGGAATAGGGGGTTGAAGAATCTTGGACAAAGATGTTTACTGTAATTGGCCTGATGATCCAGTGGAGTGTGCATTTTGTCCTCCCTTTTGTATGTCAAATGAAGGGGGAATTTTGTTTTGGTTTGGATCAACTTTCATGATATACAATTCAAAGGATAGCTCGATTAGATATCCAGAGGTTACCAATCGTGGTGTCATTTATGAGGCAGATATCTACATTGAAAGCCTAGTTTGACCTGTTTTTACCAAACAAACAAGGATGCAACAACAACGATGGTTGAAAAAGCTCAGATGAAGACGATCGTGTAATTGATAACTAGTAAGAGTTCTCTATTCATTTTCTTCAATATGCTGTTAAGTTATGTTTTCCTTGTCAAATTTAGTACAAGACATTGCATATTACAAATATCTTTGAACCATATTTACTGGGAGAATTTGTTGGTCCTTTTTCGGGTTTGCTAAACAACAATTCCAGCTAGAACAGTTGTTTGGTTTAACTACTTGGTATTCTTCATTTTCTAACTAAACGACACTCAACATTATTTCTCTTCTTGAGCAGTATTTTAAGGGGGATGTTATGCCTCTAGACAGAGTAAGAACAAAGAGCACCAGGGACATGGAAAATAATGACACGTGAATGGGCCAATAACGCCTCCGTGTTGCCCTTGCCGGGATTGTTGTTTGATCGAGGAGTTTTCTTCAGTAACCTTCTTTAGGTGAAAACTTAATAAGGGAAAAGGAAGAAACACAGGAACTATTCAATAATCTTCTTTAGGTGAAAACTTAATAGGGGAAAAGGAGGAAACACAGGGATTATGGAACAATGGTTAAGGTCTGACATAGTCTCTAGCTTTGGTACTTTCCTTGCTGTTAATAGCTTGTTTCCCCTGCTACTAATGCTAACCATGTAATATCTTTAGGACGATCTTCTCATTGTTTTACTTATATGGTCAATCAAAGGTTGAATGATGTTTCAGTTTGTCAGTGACATTGCGATAAGCAATGGTATATTGAAGGATAAAGCATTTTAGTAACTGAATCCTCTCTGGAACCCACCCTTCTTCGTACTGAGGAGGGTCCATTGAATTTAGCTTCTGTGATCATGAGAGTAGGGTGGGCATACCAAAGGACTGAGGAATGTAGGAAAAAAATTATGGAGATGAGCTTTGTTTAAAGTGCCATGTCTATTCTAAAGCGAATAGAAATACAAACTCTTGTCATCTTTGTTCTTTCAAACAACAGTTGTTCCTACAATAGTAAATTATTTTATCATGTGTAGGGAATCTTAAATTTGACTTCCTTTTGTTAAGGCCAAATACATACGCGGCCCCTTGAACTTGTCTGATTTTTTCATTTAGACACCTAAATTAAACTTTGTTCCTATTGAACACTTGAACCTAAGTTAAAGTGTATTATTAAACACATATTGCTGACATGGCACATCATGTGTAAGACACCATATTTGAGCACGTGAGTCATGGTTTTTGTTTAAAAAGAAATGATTTTTTTCTCCTTCTTCTTCCTCACATCTCTCCCTGCTACCAGCCAGCCACCAACACTGCCACCACACAACACCATCTACCTTTCCACCAGAAAAGTCATATAAAACAAGTAGATCGAACTCCACAGGTCTAAATCATGGCAATTTTAAAATAGATCCTTGTTAAACTTTGTTGGAAGATCATACATGTAACATAAAGTTCTCAAATTGGTCTTTGTTCTTCTACTGACAATCCTGCATATTTGGTATTATAAATGTGGGCAGTGACGCTGGAGGACAAGCTCCGACGAGGAAGAGAATGAAAGAAATTAGATGAGAATGATGACCAAAAATCATTTACAGTAATAAAAGCCAACGTGGGACTTGATCAAATAGAAGAAGTTTCTGACTTCTAGAATGTCTTAGTCGGGGAATTACTTCGAGATGGTGCTTAATTGGAGGCTCAAATGTTGTGTTTGTTGTGGTATGAAATAGAAAGGTCATGTCCAAAAAATGATACAGCTTTTTACATGCTCAGATGCCCTCTTATGCAGTGCTTGCGCTGACGTGGCCGAAAATTTCGGAGTAATAAAACTTGTAAAGACTTTTTTGACAAATAAAATGGCTTGTGGAGGTGTGGGGATTTGGAGGAGGCATTGATAGAGCCAGCGGAGGAGGGGTGGGGGAGGGGCAAGAGAAGACGAAGAGGGGTGGTAAGAGAGGTTTTATTTTTCTTTTTTGCTTTTTCAATTTTCCACGTGTTGTAGAGTGATTTGCTCGTTTATCCATGTCACTGCATCTGAAAGTCACACACTTTGTTTTTATGAATGATTGTCCATGGGTGTCTAATAGGTACACTTTAGCTTGGGTTCAGGTGTCTGATTGAAACAAAGCTTAGTTCAAATGTCTAAATGAAAAAATGGGACAAGTTCAAGGGGCAACATATGTCTTTGGCCTTTTGTTAATGAATTCTTGTATATTCTTTTCTATCTTTCACAATATTAGAATAATTAGGTGCAACTGTTATGTTTCACTAAGTGAGAGATGTAAACCCTTGTCTAAGCATTTCAAGTGTTAACTCCTACTTGTTATGATGTCAACTATCTATTAGCACACACCAAAAATTTGAACTTAGGTCAATGTAGCCAAGCTTACAACAAGGAAAAATAGCTAATCCGCGTAAGAAACAATGTCAAGATTCGATAGACATGCATTGACCTATATTGCGGTTCAATTTGTTGATATGTGTCCTTTGTGAGCCATTAAATTGAGAAAGCAAGGGAGAAATTTAGCACAGGCCTAGGTAACTTCTTGTGCGGTAGTTGAACGATAATAAATAAAAGAGGAGTCTTGGCGTTACTGGTAAAGTTGTTGTCATGTGACCAGGAGGTCACCGGTTCGAGCGTGGAAATAGCCTCTTGCAGGAATGCAGGTAAGGCTGATAACATTCAGAATTCCAGCTAGTTTTGATGAATTATGAGATACAAACCCTAGGTTTAGAGAGAACATCGATGAGCTGTGGAGAAAGAAAATGATATAATTGATTGATAAAAGAATCTGTTTAAAAGTAAAGAAATAGACCTCTTTATATATTTACAGTGAAAAGAATGGAATGAATCATTAAACTAAGTCTAATGGGTCAAGGAGGCTGCAATTGGACCTGCTGAACTCTGTAGTGGGCTGAGACAGATCTGGAACTCCAACAGCCCCCCTCAAGCTGGAAGGGGAGCCCATTCCAAGCTTGGAAATGAAGCCCTGTTGTTGAACACCTAGCAAAGACTTGGTAAAAACATCATCAACCTGAGAAGAAGTTGAAGTAGAATGTAAACTGATAAGCCCAGACTTTAAAGCATCCCTAACAAAATGGCAATCGACCTCTATGTGTTTAGTCCGTTCATGGAAAACAGGGTTCTTGGCAATGTGGATAGCCGACTGACTATCACAATAAACCTCAACAGGAACCAAATTGGCAAGACCAACTCACTCAATAGGCGAACAACCCAAACAACCTCAGCAACCAGTAATCTAAGGGCTCTATATTCTGCTTCAGCAGAAGAGAGAGCAAGAGTTGGTTGCTCTTTAGACTTCCATGAAACAGGACAGCCACCAAGAAACAAAATAAAACCATTAACTGACCGTCTGGAATCAGCACAACTGGCCCAGTCAGAGTCACAATATCCTTTGAGATCAAAACCAGGAGAATTAGAGAGAGAAATACCCAACGTTGGAGTGCCAGCCAAGTACCTGAGAACATGATACGCAGCAGCCAAGTGAGTCAATCTAGGGGCAGACATGAACTGACTTAGGTGTTGACCTGTTAAAGAAATGTCTGGCCTAGTGTGTTGCAAGAAATTTAATTTTCCCACGAGCCGTCCATACAATGAAGGATCAGATAACAAATCCCCAACCTCAGAGGACAACTTAATACGAGGATCAAGGGGAGACACCACAGGGGTAACATCTGAACAATGGAACTCTAATAGAAGATCCTGGAGAAACTTGTGCTGGTTGATCAAGAAGTCAAACCAAGAAAATAATGTATCTCACCAAGATCTTTGATCTTGAATTGGGCATCCAAAAATCTTTTGAGGGCATCTATCTCATAGTGACTGTCCCAAGACATAAGAATATCATCAACATAAACAACCACCACAGTCAAACAACCATCATAAAGCTTAGTAAACAAAGAGTAATCATTTAAACTAGGCTGGAACCCCTTAGATTGAAGAGCAGCGGACAGCTTAGCATACCATTGCCTAGAAGCTTGTCTAAGGCCATAAAAAGACTTATGAAGTTTACAAGCAAGAGTAGAATTATCAGTGGACTGGACAGACAAACCAGGGGGTATCTTCATGTACACCTCTTCGTCCAAATCACCATGCAAAAAAGCATTATTTACATCCAATTGATAAACAACCCAATTTCTTTTAATAGCCACAGTCAACAAACATCTAATTGTAGTCAACTTGACCACAGGAGAAAAAGTCTCATTGAAATCCACTCCCTCTTGTTGATTATCACCCCTAATGACTAGTCTAGCTTTGTATCTTTCAATAGAACCATCTACTTTTTGTTTTGTCTTATACACCCATTTACAAGGAATAGCTTTCTTCCCCGAAGGAAGAGGCACAATGTACCAAGTATTGTTTGCCTCCAAAGCTTGAAATTCCTGCATCATAGCCTCCTGCCAAGCAGGATTTGAAGCAGTCTGATGATAATTGAGGCTCAAGCTGGCAACTCTCAGAGGAAGAAGGAGGAATAGCCTTGGAATCAGAAACATAGGTGCATACATGATCACTTAGATAGGCAGGAGTTTGAGTTGTTCTACCAGATCTTCTAAGGGGTGTAGCAGAAGTAGTAGGGCTGTAAGAGGGAACAAAACTACTAGGAGCTGAAGAGGGAGTAGAAGATGGAGGAGAAGAGACAGAAAATGGAGTAGTAGTAGGTGAGGAGGGAGCTGGAGGAGGGAACAAGTGAGTAGCAGAAAAGTTAGAGTAAGGAAAAATATGTTCATGAAACACTACATCCCTTGAATGAAAAATAGCAGAACTGGACAAGTTCAGCAATTTATAAGCTTTCTTGCCAGTACTATAACCAATAAAAACAGCGGGAATTGTCCTAGACTTGAATTTGTCCCGATAGGGCTTAGGCACAGCAGCAAAACATAAACAACCAAAAGTCTTTAAATGTGTGAAGGATGGAGAATGTCCATGCAGAAGTTCAAAAGGTGATTTATGTTGAAGTGAAGGAGAGGGGAACCTATTGATGAGATATGTTGCTGTTAAAACACACTCACCCCAATACTTAACAGGCAATTTAGATTGAAAAAGGAGTGCCCTAGCAGTCTCAATAAGATGTTTGTGCTTCCTTTCTACCACACCATTCTGTTGAGGTGTGTGGACTGGAAGTTTGATGGATAATGCCTTGAGCAGAAAAAAAAAACAGTTTCAGAACTACTAGCCAACTCAAATGCATTGTCTGATCTTACAGTTTTAACAGGGGAACCAAACTGAGTATGAACCATATGAATGAAAGATTTCAAAACAGTGAAGGCATTGTCCTTAGAAGACAAAAGGTGAGACCATGTAGCCCTGGTAAAGTCATTCACAATAGTCAAAAAATATCTAAATCCATTGTATGTTTGAGTGTGATAGGGACCCCATAATCTACTTGTATCAATTGAAAAGAACAAGTAGAATGAATGGAACTTTCAGGAAAAGGAAGTCTTTGCTGCCTAGCCATAGGACAAATAGGGCAAAGAAAAGTTTGCTTTTGAGGCAATTTACCAGAAAGACAGGGAATATGTTTCATTTTAGTGAAAGGAACGTGGCCTAATCTCAAGTGCCACATATGGTCAACAGACAAAGTAGAAACAGCAGAAATATCAAAGCCAGGTAAAACAATATCAGAAGGAGCAGACACAGAAGAACAAGAAGTAAAACTGCTCTTATTCAAATTATTTACACTGGCAGTTATGGTATTTACAGAGAAAAGACTAGAAGAACCAGAATCACAGAAAGCATTAGATTGCAGAATGTATAGCCCCTTCTGAAGCCTACCAAGAACCAGAGGCTTCTTCAGAAAAGGGCCCTGCAACAAAGCACAAAGAACAGGAGTAAAGAAAGCATTACACTTGAGATGAAGCAGCAATTGATGCAAAGAAATCAGATTATAGTGAAAGGAATGGACCAGTAACACATGAGGAAGAGAAATAGTGGGAGAAAGAGAAAGTGATCCAGTACAAGTAACCTTAACCGTGTACCCATTTGGGAGAGTTACAAGGTAAGGCAAAGGTAGAGGTGTGATATCAGTAAGTAAAGATTTGTGAGTTGTCATGTGATTAGTAGCACTGAGGTGTCATGTGATTAGTAGCACAAGAGTCAATGATCCACAAACTATCATCCACTTTAGAGAAATTGCAAGCCTGAGATCTACAATTACTAAAATCAACACTACTTATCAAACCTGCAAAATTGGCAGAGGCAGCACTAAGGTCCTGAGGAGTGGAGGATTGCTTGGAAAGTTGAAGCAAAGAAACCAGCTGGTCATATTGCTCTTTTGACAAAATATTGCCCCCAATGTCAAGTGGAACAGCCTTGGACCCTTCAGTAACATGATGGTGATTGTCAGGCACACCTGCTTGAGAAGGATCTGAGACATGAGCATAAGTTGTTGTTCTTTTGAATTTAGAGCTAGAACCAGGGGTATATCCATGCAATTTATAACATTTATCAATCGAATGTCCCGGCTTCTTACAATATCTGCACACCATATTAGAATTCCCTTTTCTGGAAGCATCAAAATTCACCCTGGAAGTACATGGTTTTTGAACCCCGGTGGAGAAGGAGGCTGAGTCAAAACTGAAACTTGGAGTAACAGGTTGAACCTCTACCTGACTCTCATCCTCAATTAACATAGCATAGACACTGTCAATGTCAGGCAGCGGGTTCATGAGTAAGATATTCCTCCGAACACCGGAATAAGCCTCATTCAAACCCATAAGGAATTGATGCACCTTTTGTTCATCCTCCAACTTCTGAAATGCCTCCTTACATCCACAGGTACATTCTGGGTATGAGATGGAGTAGGCCAGTTCATCCCAAAGCTTCTTGATGCGATTAAATTAAGAAGCAATGTTTGAAGAACCTTGGGAGATGGAAGCAAGGCCTTTTCTGATCTGAAAGAGCTTAGTACCATTCGGTTTTCCATAATGTTGCTCAATTTCCTTCCATAGTTTTTGTGCAGACTCGGTGTACATAACACTTTCCCTAATTTTTGTCTCTAAACTGTTTAATATCCAAGCAGTCACCATATCATTACATCGACACCATGGTTCAAACAGAGGAGAATTTTTTATTTGGTTTAACAACCATCTCATTAGTGATCCCTAATTTGTTTTTGCAAGATAAACCTATCAACATACTCCTCCTCCAACCTCCATAACCCGTGCCATTAAAGGATTTAGTCACCAGTACTGTGCCAGGGAGTCAGAAGGGTACAAATATAAGGGATGAGACGGTTCGACAGTAGAAGACGTGCTGGAAGAGCTGACAGTAGGAGAAGCCCCAACAGATCCCATATTTCAACTATATTAAAGCAAATTCGGATTATGATTATCACACAAACAATCAGACAACAATTTCACTGAGAAAATCACCCACACCAGACACAATCGAGCAAAATTGGTGAAATTCCGACGAAAACAAACACAAGTGCACGGAAGCAGAAACGGAAGACGAGAATGAAGAGAAATTACCAAACTTTGACAATAACTTGGAAAAGGAAGGCCGCAACAACAGGATAGTCAAAAAAATCGCTGAAATACTCGCCTGAATGCCGTAAAATGGCCACCAAAAATCGAACAAAATTGTCGAATCAACTGACAATGGTAACACCGGACGAACGGGAATGATCGGAGCTAGTCAATTCCTCGCTCTGATACCATGATAACATTCAGAATTCTAGCTAGTTTTGATGAAATATGTGATACAAACCCTAGGTTTAGAGAGAACATCGATGAGTTGTGGAGAAAGAAAATGATATTATTGATTGATAAAAAATCTCTTTAAAAGTAAAGAAATAGACTTCTTTATATATTTACAGTAAAAAGAATGGAATGAATAATTAAACTAAGTCTAATGGGTTAAGGAGGCTGCAATTGGGCCTGCTGAACTCTGTAGTGGGCTGTGAGACAGATCTGGAACTCCAACAAAGGCTGGTATAATAGACCCTTGTAGTCCGGTCCTTCTCTGGACCCCACGCATAGCAGGAGCTTAGTGCACCGAGCTGGCCTTTTATTAAGGATAAAAGAGAAAGAAGCCAAATGGTCTGTATGTGGAAATTCTTTGTAAGTTAGATCTACCGGAGCTAGAGAGGGGCATGGTTTCTACGTAAATCTCCAGCTTTAAATCAACTATGAACTACCTATCCATTTTTCTTGCAACATAATATGTTGAATCAACATGAGTATTGCTTTGTGATTTATTGTTAACGTGTATCCATTTGGTACTTAATAGTAAACTATGTATACCTCTTGAAGTTGCACCCTGTCTCCATCAAGACACTAGATAAGTTAACACCAGTATATTTGTTTGTGTTCATTGCTGAAGTGAAGAATGGGAGCAACTTTTGACATGTTTTGAATATAGTCAGTAGCGAAATGGAGCTCTTCCTTTTGCTTTAACAAGGCCTGCGGTTTCTAAATAAAATGATTTTAATGGAGACCATGTGTGGATAGTCCTGCATGAGGTGCAATTTTCTGTCTAAATCTACACTGTTTTTTATTTGTGAGGTGCCTTGTTAATTGTTATGTACTATTGAACTTTCAGGAAATGAATGCAGATGTTCAGAACGACTAATCTACCCCTTGTTGACGGCATGGATCCAAATGATGAAGCATGGATTTTCCCTGTTCATCAATGTTCACTATGATGTATGAATGTTATTTCCATGTGCATCGAGCAAGATTTATCTACGTTAGCTATTAGCATTTCATATTATGTTGGTAGCAGAGGAAATAGAGGGGTGCTTATGAAGGTTAATCTAAAGGGAAATCCCACTTTCTTGTTAAACCAATAACATCATATTGTAGAAAGCGATTTGTTTGGACTTCGCTCTCTCTTATTAGAAGAAGGGACACGAAACACTCAGTTTGAAGGAATAGCTCTTTCAATAAATCCATACTTTTCCTTTCCTTCTCCTCGCTGCTACTGTGACATTTGCTTGCACCTCTAGTTATGAAGAAAGTGTGGTTTGCCATCAAATTTTTATGTCACATATTGTTATGCAATGTGATATCCTTCTTTGGGAACTGTTTTAAAGTGGAAAGATATTGTTTATATCTGTATGTTTCTTGTGTTGTAATTGTATATAATAATATACATTTACACAAATGTTTATTTTGGTCCCTACTATATACTACTACTACAGCCAGGCAGCGGCCACAGAATCTCTCTCCGGAAATCTTCATGTTAGTTCTGCGACAAAAATGCGGCTCGCAAAACGATTATGCAACCGCATGTTTGGCCGCTAAATGACCTTCAAAATTTGGCCATTTTTCTGCTTCACTCCGCGGCAACTTTATTATCCAGAATAATTTTCTATGATTTGTATTATTGGTATAAAATTATTTCAGAATTGAATATTCGCGAAAAAGGCTAGACATTTATAGGGACTATGACCTGTCATCATTCGTTGTCACTATATAGGTGTAGCTTTGTAGTTCATTATAAATATTATTTTAGTTATATGACTTTTTGACAGAAGATTAGTGAAAAAAAACATAAATTTGCAACTCATTTTTTCTATTCAAATTGTGAACGTATGAGATATTTTTACTAGATATATACATATAGGATCGGCCTAACCCGCTCCATTTGTAAGGCAGCTTTGTTCTAAACAAATAAAAAGACAAAAAATGACACTTTTGAGTTTATGCAGTCAATAAAGTTGATAACATCAATGGATCTAGGGTGTGTTTGGTATAACGAAAAATATTTTATGTGGAAAATATTTTCTTAAAAAATAAATAATAATCTTATTTATTTTTCGGTGTTTGATACGCAAATTAAGAAAAATAATTTTTCAAGAGTATTCATAAATAATATAGATAAAATAAACATGAAGCCATAAACTTTCGAACCAACAACCTTCCTAACCCAAAAATTTCAAAAACTTTCGAACTGCTAAACTTTCGAAATCGCGAAATTTCAAACCCGTAAACTTTATAATTCATAAACCCGTAAACTTCCAAACACATAAACCATCTAACTCATAACTTTGGAACTCGTAAAACTTGAACCTGTAAACCGAAAGAAGAAAAAATTAAAATTGAAAATATATTAAAAAAATATTTTTTTTTCCTGGGGGATAGAGGTGCAGAAAAACGAAAAAATAGAAATTTGAATTTACAAAAAAAAAAAGGGAAAATAAGGAGTAGTAGGGTGGGTGGTGGTGGTGACGGAAGAAAAATTAAAATTTGAAAAAAAAAAGCCTTTTTTGAAGAGGGGATGGGGTGGTGTGTGGGTGTGGGGTGGGTTGGTGAGGGTCAGGAATAGGGTGGGAAGGTTGAGAAGGAGTTTTGGAAAATATTTTCTGTTGTCTTGATAAAGAAAATATTTTTCTCCAGTTAAAGGAAAATGAGTTGATAAGGAAAATATTTTTCAAAACATTTAAACCAACTCATTTTTCTTTAATTGGATATTTTTCAAAACATCTAAACCAACCAAACATGAAAAAATTTTCTTTCGTACGAAACACCCCCTAATCTACAGATTTCAGTATGTTTTAGTTTAAGTCAAATCTAATCTTCAATTAAATGCTTTTACATCTACCAAAGATTTGACAAAAACAAACTCAGATTTTGTTATAATGGCTTCTGTATAAGATTAACATCATTTAATAACATAAGACAAATTTGGAAAGTAAAATTTCTTCTTCTATTTTACGCTTCAAATAAAATTTATGAAAGCAACCAAAAAAGCACATTGCCCTACCCTAGGCTGGTTACTAATTAATAACGTCAACTATTACATATATATTCTTTGTTCCATCGTATGTGACATTATTTCCTTTTAGTTCACTTAAATAAGAATATAGTATTTTTATATTTGAAAACCTTTTAATTTTGAACTTTTTGTTTAGCTTTAATGACATATATTTATAGCTAGTGGCGAAGCCAAGTATTTTGCTAATGGTATCAGAGGCAAAGCCATGTTTCAATTTTATGGGTTTTGAATTTCAGAACGACGACTTCAAATGCTAATAGCTGGATTCTAAAAATCTAATATTTGTATATGTTGAATTTTTTAACACAGATACACTGTTTGAGTAAAAACTATTGGGTTCGGCCGAACCCGTATTCGAGCTTCTAGCTCCGCCCCTGAATAGTATTCAAGATTAATATGTATATATTTGACCTATAACATGGTATAATTCTTCGGCGAAAGGCTTAACTGACCACCTTTGAGCTTACGTGGCTCCTGCTTATAACCACAGAAATATATTTATTTAATTATCGTCACATAAAATGAAACAGATGGAGTAATTAAATTAAAACTCAGGAACAAAGAGGAAGAAACCAAGATAATTGTCTCCATGTAAAACAAACTAGATGAAACCATGCAAAGTTTTCATACACTCAATGACAAAATTCCAACTCTTACTTCTTATCTAGTATATCATTTTCTTGCATGTAACGGTTGTTTTTGTGACATAAAACCAGCAAAAAAGAATTCTCAATTTTCTACATACACCATTGTCTTATTAGTTTCTCAAAAAAATTCTCTCTTTGTCTGAAAATTTTAATGGCTAGTTTTGCAAAGGAAGAAGTGGAAGTGGTTATAGTAGGAGCTGGTCCAGCTGGTTTAGCTGTTTCAGCTTGTTTGAACAAATTGGCCATTAAAAATGTGGTGTTAGAAAAAGAAGATTGTTGTGGCTATTTATGGAAAAAAAAGACTTATGATAGACTTCACTTACATTTATCTAAAGATTTTTGTGCATTGCCTTTGAAGCCACATCCAAATTCAGCACCAAAATACTTGTCAAAAAATGAGTTTATTCAATACTTAGATGAATATGTTGAGAATTTTAATATCAACCCAAAATTCCAACGTTGTGTGGAGATGGCATTTTATGAAAAAGAAGAGAAAAAATGGAATATCAAAGTAAGAAATGTGGCTAGTGGAGAAATGGAATTTTATGGTTGTGATTTCTTGGTTTTGGCTAGTGGTGAAAACAATGAAGGTTATATTCCAAAAGTGCTAGGGCTTGAAAGATTCAAAGGAGAAATTATTCATTCAAGTGAATATAAATCAGGTCAAAAATATGAAGGAAAAGAAGTTTTAGTTGTTGGTTCTGGAAATTCTGGAATGGAGATTGCTTTTGATCTTTCTAATTATAGGAGTTGCACTTCAATTGTTGTTAGAAGCCCGGTACACCTCTTTACCCTTTAATTTACTCTTTTCTTTTTTGCATGCATGTAGGTTTGTGTGAGTCTATTTTTTTTATTTTTGTGATAATGGTAATGTTCGGGTCCGTTTGTCCGCATCCAAGGCAGAGGCGCACCTACCTTACCTTTGGAGGGGTCACGGGACCCCGTTAGTTTCGGCAGAAACTATGTATATATATTTGTAAATATAGTTGGGATCCCTTAAATAATTTACGTGTTCCCCCAAACACAAAAGCTTGACCGGAGGAATGGTTGAGTAGAGTGCTTTAGTTTCCTCCCTTTAGTGGTTGACGTGGGTTCGAAACTCATGTTTAGCTTTTACTCTTTCTTTCGGTAACATCAGTTCTTTTTCCCCTAAAATCAGTTTTAGTTTAGTATTAGTATATACTAGTCAGCTTAATTAATTTTATTCTTTTTGTAAATATCACCGTTCAAATCAAAAACTTCAAATTACAACTTATTGCTCCACAAATGAAAAAATATAAATATTTTCTGTCACAACCTTCTTCAACAATCACTTTAATAAAGTAATGGGTATCGTCAACTCCGCCTCCACGATGGCAACTGAGAGTTTGAGACTCTTCTTCAAATACTTGACTATTAACACACCCTTAATATTGATTTTTTTGTGTAAGTTTTTGATAATTTTAAAGTTTGGACACCCTTTTGATCATTGACTCCTTTGTAATTGAGAAAAAACTAGAAATTTTAAAGTTTGAAATAGACTTAAATCAAACAACTTCCCTTCCCGTAGCATCCATTTTGTGAAAAATCTCTCTTTGTTCGATGCTTTTTCTTTCTTTAGAACTTTTTTTAATACTTAGATGATAAGTTATCGATCATAATCATTTAAGTTTTTAAAGAGTTGTACGCAAAAATTTTATCACTAGTAATTAGCATCTAGGTGCACGTCGAATTTTATCACTAGTTATTAACATATAATGGTGCTCCCGTAGCGTTTAAATTCTGGGTCCGCCTCTGATCCAGGGACGTACGCAAAATTTTTTGTAAGCCATCACAAAAAAAGAAGAAGAGAGAGACACTATAACGACATGAGAAATAAAAAATTGAGAAGACTAACACCAATAAATCCGGTCATTCAGAAATTGTAAAGTAAGGATAGAGTTCAATTCTCGTAGAATCTAATTTTTAAATTAAAGATGCTTTAAAAATGTGCATCTCTTTACCCTTGAATTGACTTTCGTTTTTGCATGCAGGTAGGTTTATGTGTGTGAACTTTTTTATTTTTATGATAACGGTAATGTTCGAGTCAATTTGTTCGCACTCAGAAACGTACGCAGAATTTTCTATAAGCGGTGCCATCACAAACAAAAACAAAAAACACTATAACGCATAAGAAATAAAAAGTTGAGAAGACTAACACCAACAATTCTGGTCACTCAAAAATTGTAAATTAAGGATAGAGTTCGATTCTTGTAGAATCTAATTTTTAAACTAAAGATGCTTTAAAAATGTGCAAAAAAAACGAAGGAATTGGCTTCGATCCCTCAACCCCCGCTTTGTGAAAATGGATGTGGCTGGCCATCAAACCAAGTACGTTTAGTTGTGCAAGGTGTCATTTTATTAATATATCTCACTTTTGGGTTTATTGTTTATATGTGTATTTAGAGCCCGTTTGGACATAAGAATTTTTTCACTTTTTTTCGAAAATTCAAAATCAGTATTTTGCCATAAAATTTTCACTTGAAGATGAATTTTGTAATTTTTCGAAAATTTGAAAAACTCTAAAAAGCTGTTTTTCAAAATTTTCACTCAGTTTACTCACAAAACTTCAAAAACAACCCAAAATTATATTCATGTCCAAACACAACTCTAATTTTCAAAACCATTTTCACTTGAATTTTTTTTTTACTTTCTTGTTGGAATTTTACAATTCTTATGTCCAAACGCCCACTTAGTAAAATTTTCCGGCCAAGCGGTTTCGGATGACACCGCTTTGGCTAACGTGAGTCCGCCCATGTCCGCACCTAAATTATTTTACCTGGTTTACTTCTCACCAGCCCAACAAGAAACAAAAAGGAAGAATATATCTTAATGTTGCTTCTGCGGGAGATTTGAACATTTGCAGAGGTAGATCCAGAATTTAAATATTATGGGTTCAACATTTAAGGTTTTAGCATTGAACCCATTATATTTTTAAAGTTATGGCTTCATAGCTACTATTTTTGCAACTTTAATGAAATTTTACATATAAATTTTTTATCTGCGTCGAAAGTTATGGGTTCAATTTAACCGGTTGAGAACACACTACATCCGCCCCTAAACCTTAGCGATCTACAACAACAATAACAAAAAACTTAGTGTAATGTCACAAGTGAATCTGAGAAAGGTAGTGTGTACGCATGTTTTACCTCTATCTTTGTGGAGATAGAGAGGTTATTTCCCATAAACCCTCGGCTCTATGGTTTGAACCTTAGTCATCTATGAATTTTATCCAACTCCATTAGCTACCAAGTCACATCCTTAACTATGAATTTGTTGATTTAATTGATGTTTCACTTCTAATTTTTTGGTTGGAAATTTTTTAATTTCTTTTTCCTTCCTAAGGAATAGAGGAAGGAAGAACAACCTATATAGGAATAACTTCTAAGGAGAAATAATAACAAAAATTGCTTAATAAAGTGATTTTAGTAAAAAAAGAAAAGAAAAAAAAACTTTAACAGCTTTTCTAGCATAGCAAATAAGTAAATAAATAAATAAAAGAATATCTAATATGGTGAATATCTTTCCCTTATCGCCTCATCATCTTTCTTATTTACAAGCCACAACTTATTTCGACAATTTTAATTTCTCATAAAATCTCTTGATTTTTACCGGGTGTTGCATTTTTTTTCTTTAATCATGTTTTCTCAAAACAAAGATTTGATTTGCTTCACCTACAATTAGTTGATGGAGTCAGGGTTTTAATCTTATGAGTTCTGAATTTTAGAGCGACGACTTTAAGTGTTAATGACTGGGTTTTAAATTTAATATTTCTAACTATTTAATGAATTCTAAACACCAAATTTACTGTTTGATCAAAAGTTACTCTGTTTGACCAAACCCAAAGTTCGGCTTGTGCCTCCGCCCCTAGCAGGAGCGGACCTACATTATGGGTTGAGGGATCACGGGACCCCGTTAGCCTTGGCAAAAATCCTATATATATATATATATGTGTGTGTGTGTGTGTACATATATGGGACCCTTTAAATATTTTAAGTGTGCCCCCTAAACACAAAGAGACTGACTAGACAAGTGGTTGCATTGACCATTTAAGTTTCGTTCCTTGCAAGTGATGCAAGTTTGAATCCCACCTTCAGCCTTTTCATCTTTTTCCCTCCATTCTATTTTTATTCTTTGAGTACAATGTAATTTATATTTTATAACAAATTGCTTTATTTTTTTACGTTTGTCCTTTTTTTTGAATCAATTATAATTTAGTACTAATATATAATAGTCAACTTAATTAATATTTTAGTTCTTTGAATACAATGTAATTTATATTTAATAGCAAATTGCTTTATTTTTTACTTTTATCTTCTTCTTTTTTTGAATTCAATTATAGTTTAGTACTAGTACATAATAGTCAACCTAATTAATTTTATTCTTTTTCAAATTCATCCCTTAAAATAGAAATCATCAAATTGTAACTTATCAGTCCATAAATGAAAAAATACATATCATTTTGTGACAACCTTTTTCAACAATCGGACTCGGCAATGACAACTAATAGCTTGAGACTCTTTTTCAGTTCTTTTAGTATTACCATACTATTTATCTTGAATTCTCTTTTGATCACTGGCCCTTTTTTTTATTTATTAAAAACTAGAATTTTAAAGTATAAAACATGCTTAATCAAACACCTTCCCTTCACATAGCATCCATTTTGCGAAGATATCTCTCTCTCTCTCTTCTCTCTCTCTCTCTCTCTCTCTCTTCTCTCTCTCTCTCTCTCTCTCTCTCTCTCTCTCT
>ML421255.1:0-28742 GCA_005239525.1 Nicotiana knightiana | reverse complement strand
ATATATATATATATATATATATGTATATATATTCGATGTTTTCTTTTTCTTTAGAACTTTTTTGTTAATATTTAAATGATAAGTCATCATAATCATTAAGTTTTCAATGAGTTGCACGCTGAATTTTATTGCTAGTAACTAGCATACCGTGGTGCCCCCCTCGTGCCCAAATCCTGGGTCCGCCTCTGGCCCTAGCATTGTCCTCATCATTTGTTGTAATTGAAAATTTGCTTCCAAACTGAATACTTAACGTGTTAGCTATAGCACTCAGATTGTTATGTGCAACGCCCAAATATTTTTTTTAGATACAAGCAATTTAATTCTGAATATATAGCATGATAGTGAAAAAATAGACATAAGATTGACAAATAGACAAATAAATTACTCTTACTGCTATTCTATATAACCGTACATAAGATTGACAAATAATTTATTTTTAATCCAAAATTAATGTGAAAACACAATGAAATTCTAATAATTATTAGATCTGAACTCATAATTCATTCATCAAATTTAAATTCTGATTTCGTATCTACCTACGAACAACGGAAAGGTTGATGGTTCGGCTAGAAGAGGAAGGGAAGATATAGAGAGAAGGATTTTTTATATTCTAATATATTATTTCAACTTAGGCAAGAATCCATTCCACATGGAAATTATTATTCTGCTATACTTTCCTAAACCAACTATAAACATCACATTTTAGGGACATAATGCCTAATTTAGGCACATGGCAACAAGGGATATTAGTCATGTAAAATCTTAGCGTCTATCTATCTATCTATATATATATGACTTACCTTAAAGGAAGGGGCTTATGTTGCACGACCCTTGTAGATTTAACCCTAGATATACTCAGATGACAAGGCAGGATAATATTTGAGATATAGCCCCATTGATAATATACGAGATGTTGATGTCCTGTTGATATCACCTTAAGAAAGCTACAAGGAGGCCTTCCGTTGGTTAATAAATAGGGATGACAAGGCAGGATAATATACGAGATATAGATGCCCAACTGATAATATACGAGATATAGATGTCCCATTGATATTAGCTCAAGAAAGCTTTAAGTAGGCCTTCTGTTGGTTAATAAAGAGGGATGATAAGGCAGGATAATATACGAGATATAGATGCCCCATTGATAATATACGAGATATAGATGTCCCATTGATATCAGCTCAAGAAAGCTTCAAGGAGGCGTTCCGTTGGTTAATAAAGAGGGATGACAAGGCAGGATAATGTACAAGATATTGATGCCCCATTGATATCAGCTCAAGAAAGCTACGAGGAAGCCTTTCGTTGGTTAATCAAGAGGGATGACAAGGCAGAATAATATACGAGATATAGGTGCCTCATTGATAATATAAGAGAGATATAGATGCCCTATTTATATCAGCTCAAGAAAGCTACGAGGAGGCCTTCCATTGGTTAGCAAAGAGGGAAATGGCGATTGTCCGTACATTTTCCAAAAATGATGAAAATATAGTTTAGTGCCGCCAAGGGCCCGAAACATAATGCAATATTTAGCCCTTGTCATAAAGATGATGCAAAGTCAATATTGGATGGTGCAATAGTACCTTATTGAGACTATGTTCATACCAAATTCCTTATTAGGTGATTTATCTTTGCATAATCTTCTAGATAAAGAAGAATATGCACACTAAGAATTGGAAGATCTTTTGTCTCATGGTAGCCTGCTCCAATCTCCTTACAAATTTTTCCTTATTGGTTAGTCATACACTTCCCATGTTTTAAGTGGTAGCTTGTTTTTGCCTCATCTTGTTATATGGCTACAAAGACTAATACATGGGACATGTATATGAAGTTGGCTTCTTTTTCAGGGTGCAATTCAATTTGCATTGAAGTTGATTCTATGCTAGAAAGAGTGGAATTAAGGGTGGCATTGGGGATTAAAGGAATTATTAAGGACATATTTCTATTACTCGGGTATGAAGGTCGAACTGATGGGACATGTATATAGGGAGGAATTTTTTCCGGATGGTTAAAAATGGTAATTTTACTAATTAGTATGCGTCATAACAAATTAATATCAAAAGTTCTCTTGGTTGCTCCTCCTTAGTAAAAAGGTGCCCCACCTTGTTCCACTCGAAAAAGCTCTGCGTGAGAACTAGAAACCCTAGCTAGTATATGAACCACGCGCAATCATTTATAATATTACCATCAAGTAATTTACTTAAGTTAATGTGATTACATGTTTTGAGTCGATTGAAATTTCCAATTCAGTAAGATTATTTTCCATATGGAGGGAATTCAACTTACCGATAATTTGACAATTTATGGAGTTGATGGATTATCCACATTCTCCATCTCCAGGTTCACAGAGTTATCTGGCCATGCACGTCGTTTGCATAACATAGAGAAGATTGTGCAAGAGAAGTCATACATAGATGATCAAATTTTCGAATGCGTTCTAAATCAAGAAGCAAGGGTGCAACAGCTGCATGAAAGTCGTTGGTTCATATATAGGGCCTATATATTTTGTTCCATATATGAAATGATGGGGCACCTTTCTCTTACTTGCTGCAATTACCTTAGCGCAAGAAGCAAGAAAGGCTAGTCGGTGCACAAAGGGAAGGGCATGATTGAAATTTATTCGGTAATTCATTTGGTGACTTCACAATTTCAAAAAAGCTCCAAGAAGAATCAAACATGCGCAAGAAGACCCGTGAAGCAGTTCTTAAATAGCAAGCAGTACCTCTCGATGCAACCTCACACAAAGCAATTAAAAAAAGGATATTGAAGAGAACAAAACTCATATATATGTTATTATAGTATTTTCTTCCTTTCCAAAAAAATATCCGAAATAACCTGCTACAGATGTCAACTTTATTATCAAAAAAATTTAGAAAATGGGTATATAGAATGACGTGGCATTTTTCTCTTATTTGCTGCAATTGCTTTAGCGCAAGAAAAGGCTAGCCAGTGAACAAAAGGAAGGGTATGATATAAATTTACTTGGCAATTCATCTTGTGACTTTACAACTTCAAAGAAGCATCAAACATGCGCGAGGAGACCGGTGAAGCAGTTCTTAAATAGCAAGTGGTACCTCTCGATGCGACCTTACACAAGCAATAAAAAAAGGATATTGAAGGGAACGAAACTCATATATATTATTATAGTATTTTCTTTTCCTAGAAAATATTCGAAATAACCTACTATAAATGCCAACTTTATTATCAAAAAATAAGAAAATGGGTATATGGAATGACGTGGCACTTTTCTCTTTCTTGTTTCAATTGCTTTAGCACAAGAAAGAAAGACTAATTAGTGCACAAAGGGAAGGGCATGATAGAAATTTACTCGACAATTCATTAAAGAAGCCTCAAAAACTATCAAACATGTCTGATGAGATAAATAGCAAGCAGTACCTCTCGATGCGACCTCACACAAAGAAATAAAATAGAATGTCGAAGAGAATGAAATGCATATATGTTATTATAGTATTTTCTTCTTTTCCTAGAAAATACTCGAAACAACCTGCTACAGAAGCCAACTCTATTATCGAAGAAATAAGAAAATGGGCGATTAGTTATTCCATAATGGTTAAAAAGAGTGCCCCTCGCCCTTTTTCATTAGATTAGTGACATAAGCCATTGACCTTCTCACCTATTATTGCATTTTCTATATATATCTTTTCTCTCGCAATTAAAGTTATATAGATATTCTTATAGTATTTCACACACACCACACAATTGGATAATTTTTTCCAATCAATTTTGATATTGTTCTTTTGGTCATTTCCCACATTACAATTTCTTGAAATGTCTTTTATCATTCATGCATTAATAAACTTGCCCTAAATGCTTTTTAGTGCAATAGAATCACTATGTATATTATCTTCGTTTTGTCATTCTAAACATTATCCAAATTTCAAGAAATTTCAATCATTTGTTCTCAAGTTTCTCTAGAATCTTTCTTGGTTTTTACTAGATATCCGTTTAGTTTATTTTTGTGAGTAGAATAAAAATATGATAAAAACGTATCTTTTTTAGTTATATTTATCTTAAAATTAACAAAAATAAATGCTTAAATATAATTAAAACCGACTATGTTTTAATTAAATCACCAAAAAAAAACCATTGATTCTCATGAGATAGCAATATGTTTGCTATATAACCTATTAGAGTAGATAATTCAAAATTATCATTGAGATATTATTTTATCTTAAGAGTCGTAAATGATAATGTACATCTTAGGAGTTCAAAAATTCAACTTGATCTTAACTTTGTATCTTGTGTACAACTATAAATTACATTGAAATGAAAGAAAAATGATGTACATTTTTATCTCGAGGTCGAAAATTAATAATTCAAAATTTGATCTGAAAATTTTCAAATGTTGCAAGGTTGAGTTAGGAGTACTTTCCTATTATATCCTTGTAATGAAAGCATTTTTGTTTACCCTAAAATCTGAGTAACAATTAAATTTGTGTTGAAGTCTTAAAGATGCGTGATTTAGTCCAATACTAACTGATAACCACGAAGACAAACGTATAAATTAAAAGAGTAAGCTAAATCAAACCAGCGTGCGAGCAAGTTCTGGCTTCGAGCTATACTAATGAGAACAGTAAAGTAAGAACAATAAATAAGAAACAATTATGGTGAGTGATGAGCAAGAAAATAAGTGTGTATATTCTTTACTTGATTGATGCATTTACAAATGAGTGAGCCCTCCCCACCCCCACCCCCCACCCCTTTATATAATAGGGGGGTCCTAAATAAGGTACATTTCTGTTTTTAGTAAGGAATCCAATTTGACAGTTGTTTAACCGTCTAGTACGAATTCGTACAAATCCGTTTTGAAATTTACGCCTTGATCTTTGTGCCATTACGGAAATCTTACTCTTTTTGTTACAAATTCATAACGGCATTATCTCGGGGTTGGTCATACTCGGCCTCGGTATTCATCGTGTACTTCGATCTTCGAGCCTTGCACTCCGTCATCAGGCTCGAGCTCGGTCCATCGGGCTCGAGCATAGTCCATCCTGAACTCGGGCTTGAAACGACTCCTCGAGACCATGAAATTGGGCATACTCGATTTCGACCATATATAGATAGTCCCCGCGTTTCTTAGAATAGAATGATAGGAAACGATTTGAGCCTCGGGTTTTCGGAGTCCCTAATGATGATGTCATCCCCGTGACGTAAGTGTTCGAGGTGACTGAAACGTCCTGCCGGTTCACTTCCCCAAAACATTAAATGCGTGCCAGTAGCAGTCGGCCATTAACGCCACCGAAATGTCGCCGCTTGCCTATAAATACAGGGTTCCTCATTCGATCAAGGACTTTACTTCCTTTTTGCAATTTCTTTGATATCTTCTTCTCTTCATCTCTCTCTCCGTTGTTACTTGATTTTTCGCCCTTTTAGTGCCAAAAATCATCAAACCCTATCTCTTTCCGCTTCTTTTAACTTAAAGTAATGGCGAAAACTTCAAAAATCGTTCCCTAAAAAGAGAAAACTTCCTCCTCCTCTTTTCGTCCGGCCGGCAACAAGGCATTGGCCCTTAACGAGATCGTTCTCGACGCCTGTACCTTAAAGAAAGATTTCAACATTGAAAATCCTCCCGTGGTTCATGGCCGATGTGAACAAGCATCGAGGTATATCTACTTGATAATGGATAAACACCTCGACGCTATGAAAAAGGATTATGGTTGGGGGGATGGGGTCGTGGTACATATCCCCACCCGCGAGGAGAGCATTACCACCCACGTGGAGGGGTTTCTAAGTGTTTACACTTACCCCTTCACACTTGGTCCCCTCGATCCAATTGTGATCGACTTCTGTAGAAGATACCAAGTCACCGTCGGTCAGATCCACCCCTCTTTCTGGAGAATAGTGATCATGCTTCGCTAATTTTCTAGCAAGGCCGAGGGGCTCGAGTTCACTCTCAGTCATCTTATCCGTTTGTACCGGCCTCAGCTTTTTCGAGGGCTAATTAATCTCCAACGCCGGTCAACCAAGTCCTTCTTTGCTAGCAATGACGAGCGACATCATCCCCGAGGAGAAAATGTCATTCCCAGAAAAGTGGAACTTCGACCGTAAGCGAAGTTGTTCCCCCAGTAATTTTCTGTATTTTGATTGTGCATTGTATGACGCCCTTATCTTTACATGCAGCGGTCGCTTGGATGCCCCATGCGGTCCCCGATATCGAGGACTGGGTTCGAAAACTAGATGCGACCTCCCCGTATGATGAACGCCGCGGGCGTGACTTGGCAAGGGGAAAATGGGAAGCCAAACATCATGGTAAATTCCTGACATTTTCTTCTTTATCAGAGACATTTCTTTTCTCATACCTATTTTTTTGTTTATGCAGGCATTGGGGACTTCTCTGAAATAAGGTCGGCCCCTCCTGGGGAAGGGATCGAGTCCCCGATTCCAAAATTAAAGAAGGATAATAAGAGAAAAAGGTCTTCGAAGCTCGAAGACCCCCAAAATAAAATAGGTCTCGGAGACGTAGGAGGAACTTCACTCCCATGGACATAGACTCAGTCCACCAGCTCCTAGATGATGAAGAAGATGAGGGCGAGGATTTGGCGCTGGTGGCTCGAACCAAAAATCCAGTCAAGACCTCCAAACCTTCTAAGCCAGAGATCCTGCCTCGTGGTGAGGAAACTCCGAAGAAAGATACGGTCAAAGCCCTCGAATTGCCCGAGGTCATGGTTGTTTCTCGGTCTTCAACAAGCACACCAAAGAGGACAGATGCTGAAGTCCCCGTGACCGAACAGAGTTCCTCGGGCGATCTGCCCGGGGCCATGACAATAGGTCACTCTCCATCGTTACTGGCTTATTTCGAGGATGCCATAAGGGAAGCCCGGGCCCTGAGAACACCTGACTTAAGTAGAGTCCCCGGCGAGGACGATCCTTTCCGGGATTGCTTTACTGGGGTCGATGATGCTGACCTCAACTACGTGTCTACCATCTTCGAAGAGGCCCAACGTCTCTTCTCTAAGGTAAGCATTAATTCTCAACATCGCAGTTTCCTTTTGCTCACCTTACCCTAACTGATAACTCTTTTTCTGCGTAGGTTTTTTCCAAACTTAGGGTCGACCTGAGCCAATGTGAGGCCGAGCTTAACAAGTCCTTGTGTGAAGGAAAGGCCCCGAAGCTCATTTGCAACCAAAAAGAGGAGGAGCTCAAAGACCTTCGGGCAGATTTGGCCAAGGCTCGCGAGCAAGAGGCCGAGCTAGACAAATGGTAACTGTCGTTTTGAAAGAGTATGGGCTTCTCGTCCCAACTGTGGAGGCTAACACTTCAATGTCTCAGCTGACGCAAAAATTGGAGATGACGGGGCAGCTTCGAGGTGAGGTCGATCGGGTTAATGCTGAGTGCAACCAGTGGAGGAAAAAGATGGACTGCCTTGCTACGGAGAAAGAAGCTGCATTAGCCAAACTGGCATCGGTTGAGACCCAACTCAGGGGTGTCAAAGAGAGTGGTACGGCCCAGGCCGAAAGGATCGCCAAGCTCGAGGTTGAACTTGCCAAGGCTGGGGCCGAGGTTGCTGAAGACAAGCTGAGGCCAAGAAGACGAAGGTCATGGCTGATAAAATCGTTGCGGTATATTTAAGGGACACCGAGGCTGCTCAAACGGAGATGAGGGAAGCTTCTGACCGGGAAAAATGTAGTAATGACTTGGCCAGGTGCCAATCTCGGAGGGAGACCCTTGAAGAAATTCATGCTTGAGGTTTCAACCTCACTGAAGAGAGAGCTCAAGCAAGGGCGATGGAAGCCGATGCCAGATTTCTTGTCTCCTCCGGTGATGACGATGATGGTTAAGGCAACCAAGGTAGGTCCGATAACGAGGAGGGGCCCGAAGAAGAAGCTGCTCCCGAAGGAGAAGTTGCTCCCGAAGGAGAAGCTTCTCCCAAGGGAGAGACCAGCCCCGGGGCGTAGATAGGAATTTTCTTTCTCCTTTTGTATTTTCCCTTTTGTCGAATCCTTGTACATATCTCTTTATTTAGTATATATCAAAGAATAAACTTCCTTGAATGCCTTCTAAATATTTCTTGCCTTAAAATTCTCACAATAATTTCATTCTTTGAATGGTATATTCGAGATTCTGTCGAACGGTTTCTTTGTCGTGGTCGAGTTCGAATAAGGTTTGAACCTTTGGGGTATAGACCCTTTGTGTTGGATAATGGCGAGTTTCTGAGCCATAATCAAAATATTTATTTGGGCTCGGGATAATCGAACCCTTGGGTCCGGATGGGGTGAGAACAAGATCTCGAACCCTAAGTGTATTGGCCCTTAGGCTCTTTTTAAGTCGGGTTGTTATGGCCTCTAAGAGATGGCTATTATTTCCCCTTTTCGGCTTAAAAGACTTGGTAAAAAAATTTTTATGTTTATGCCTTAGCATGCATTTTTTACCCATTGGGTTTTTCGTAAGGGTGTCAAACGAGCCGGGTCAACCCGTTTCCGGACCGGCCCAGACCGGTTGAAACAGGACCCGGACCGGCCCAGTACAAAGGGGGCCGGGTGGGCTGGGTTTAAGGGGTAAGGGGGTTGGGCCGTTTACATTTTTTCTACCGGTTATCCGGACCGGTCAAACCCGGTCAACAATTTTTCCTGTAGAACCGGTTAACCGGCCCGGTTTAACGATTGTTTTTCAAAAAAAAATTTATTTTTATTTTTTTTAAATTGTTTAGGACCGTTGGCAACGATCAGGTGGCTTTTGGCCATTGCCCAACGGCTGGAATTGCACAAATAGCTCTTTTTGGGTAATTTTTAAAAAAAATAACACTTGTTGTAATTACTAATTTAGCCCTTTGAAAAACTATAGATACACCCCCCTCTTCTTCATTTCTTCACTCATCTCTCATTTCTCAAACTCATATTCTCTCATTCAAGTTAAATCATGCCCCGTGATTCAAACACTATTTTTATAAGATTATTTTTTTGTTTATATTTTTATGATAGTTATAACAAATACCAAAAAAAATTATAAAATAATTTAACGCTAACCCGACCCGGCCCGGCCTGGCCCCTTTGACCCATAACCCTTACGGTTCAATTTTTACCCGGATGGACCCAGACCCGTTAAACCCGGTAAGCCCCAACCCGTAACCGGCCCGGTTCTGAACCCGGACGGTTCAATTTTTTCCCTACCCGGCCCGGACCACCCGTTTAACACCCTTAGTTTTTTGAGGGTTTAGTGTCGATTGGAACCCCTTTTTTTTAGTGTCTTAGCACAAGTTTGCATGTAACTAATTTGATACCTCTTGAGGTTTCTTAAGGGCTGATTTTATCGAAGCCCTTTGATTATTTTGCCGAGGGTAGCCTTTATTTAACTGATTTTTTAAAGTATTTGAAGGCCTGTTTTTATTGCGGAATTCGGACGTCTCTGAGCCGCGTTGTTTCGGTCGTAGCCTTTAGTATGGTTGTAGCCTTCGGGTGTACCTCTTGGGCTTGTTTCCCGATAAAATTTCGAACTTGCTCGAAATGTTCATCCCCGAGTGTGATGGCCTTGTCCTTTACGTCGGGGGATGCCTCTTTGAGGTCTTACGAATTTGAGTTTAGTTAGCTCGAATGTGCTGACTGTCGATGACAGTCCCCGAGTATTTGAGGTATATTTGTGTTTTGGCTCTTGAGTCGTTTCTCACAGAGAATCACAAGTATGAAGCTCGTATAGTAGCAAATTTCCTCGAGACACAAAATGTTCCATATAAAAAGAATTCTTATTTGAATAATTCATACATGCGTACATGTTTTGCCATCATGGATCGTCTATTCTATATGGACACGGTTCATCTGACCGTTTGGCCCATTACAAAGGCTTCCTATCGATGCCCTCTTTGGCGTGAAGTATTTTTCTCGAAAATATAGCATCCAAGGGTGATGCCCCCCCAGTATTCGAGGTTGATTGAAAAGAAGCCTTGGATACTGTTGAATTCCCCTTAGGTAGTACATAGGTGTTGCCTCATTAAAAACCTCGCGGGAAAAACTCATTTGGGATAAAACCCAATCTGAGGAAAAAAGAGTGAAACGCGTGCTTTAAAACCTAAGGTCTTCGTGTAGAAAGGTGCCCTCGGCATCTTCGATCGAAGATCTGCAATGAGTTAGTCTCGAATGCAAATAGAAAAAAGGAGAATGGCATACCTCAGCAATAATATCATTTGAGTAGTGATACATTCCAATTGTTTGGCAATTGTTTGCTTTTCATCGTGCCGAGTTTGTAAGATCCCTTTTTGATGATACCAATAACTTGATATGGAACTTCCCAATTCGGGCCTAGTTTCCCCTCGTTTGGGTCTCGAGTATTTAGGGTGACTTTCCTTAGAACTAAGTCCCTGATTCTAAAGTGGCGAAGGTTAGCCCTTCTGTTATAATATCTCTCGATCCTTTACTTCTGTGCGGCCATCCGAATAGGCTCAGCTTCTCATTTTTCATCCAATAGCTCGAGGCTGGTGTTCATAGCCTCGTGATTCGATTCCTCCATTGCATGCCGAAATCTGGTGCTAGGTTTTTCGACCTCGACTGGGATTAAGTCCTCGGAGCCATATACCAAGGAGAACGGAGTTGTCCCCGTGCTGGACTTTGGTGTCGTTCGGTATGCCCAAAGGACCTCGGGCTGAACCTCTCTCCATTTCCCCTTAGCGTCACTCAACCTTTTCTTCAAGTTTTGGATAATAGTCTTGTTCGTGGATTCGGCCTGTCTGTTTACGCATGGGTGATATGGTGTAGATAAGATCCTTTTGATTTTGTGTTCTTTGAGGAACTTTGTTACCTTCCTGCCGATGAATTGCTTCCCGTTGTCGCATATGATTTCAGCGGGTAGCCCGAACTGACACACGATGTGATCCCATATGAAGTCTATGACCTCTTTTTCTATTACCTTCTCGAAGGCATGTGATTCCACCCATTTAGAAAAATATTCAGTCATAAACAAAATGAATTTAGCTTTACCTAGTGTTGTTGGCAGTGGGCCGACGATGTCCATCCCCCATTTCATGAATGGCCATGGGGATAAGGATGAATGGAGTTGTTCTCCGGGCTGATGGATCATTGGTGCAAACCTCTGGCATTTATCGCATTTTCGAACAAACTCCTTAGTGTCTTTTTCCATGCTCTCCCAGTAGTACCCAGCTCTAATAATTTTTTGAATCAAAGAGTCAGCGCCAGAGTGGTTCCCACAAGTACCTTCGTGGATTTCTCGTAGAACATAATCGGTATCCCCCATTCCTAAGCATACTGCCAATGGTTCATCGAAAGTCCTCCTGTACAACGTTCCATCTTTATCCAATATGAATCGGACTGCTTTAGCTCGTATGGCTCTCCACTCTTTAGGATTCGAAGGAATCTTTCTGTGCTTTAAATATTCAACATATTTATTCCTCCAATCCCAAGTCAAGCTTGTGGAGTTTATCTCGACGTGACCCTCCTCGACCACATATCTCGATAGTTGGACGACAGTTCCCGAGACTATATCGTCTTCTTCGACCGATGGCCCCAAATTTGCGAGTGCATCGGCCTCATCATTTTGTTCTCGAGGCACGTGGTCTAGGGTCCACTCATTGAAGCGGTGCAATGTCACCTGTAACTTGTCCAAATACCTTTGCATCCTATCTTCCCGAACCTCGAAGCTTTTGTTCACTTGGTTCACCACAAACAGAGAGTCACACTTGGCCTCAATGACCTCCTCCCCCAGGCTTTTAGCTATTTCGAGACCTGCAATCATGGCCTCGTACTCGGCCTCATTGGTAGTCAACCTAGGAGTTTTGATAGATTGTCTAATAGTGCTACCCGTAGGCGGTTTTAAGACAATGCCTAGCCTAGACCCTTTCATATTCGAGGCTCTGTCCGTGAATAGGGTTCAAACCCCCAATGACGTACCCGATTTTAGTATAAGTTCCTTATCCACTTCGGTTGGGATCCCTGTAATTTCTAAATGGGACCAAGAAAAGCAATCTATGTTATCGATAAGGAATTGAATGAGTTTTTTCCTGAGTTCGGGGATTAATCCCATCCCGAGGTATACCTTTAGTTCGGGCAGATGCTCGATCAATATCACTTGTTCCAGCTCCTCGACCGTTGACTTGGTTGCATCTGATTCCTCGGGAACAACGAAAGTTCGAGGGGTATGGAAATCCTCTTCTTCTTCTTTTATTACTTGTTCCTCTGACTCGATCGAGGCTGGGGACGATGATTTCTATTTAGACATTTGCTTGTCTTTGATGTTCGATTTTCCTGAGGTCGAACGTGATGGCTTCGGCGTCACCTCGTCGCCTGCAAATATTTACTTTGTTGCGTGATGTTCCCCGTAAACTATTTTCACACCATATATTGTTGGAAACTTCATTATTTGGTGAAGGGTCGACGGTATTGCCCTCATGTTATGGATCCACGGCCTTCCGAGCAGTGCATTGTACCTCATGTCACCTTTGATAACATGAACTTTTGTGTCCTGGATGGTCCCGGCTACGTTCACTGGTAGGATTATCTCTCCCGTTGCTGTTTCACTAGCCATGTTGAAGCCATTTAGGACTCGATATGCAGGTACAATTTGATCTAGCAGTCCAAGTTTCTCTAGGACCCTCAACCTGATTATGTTTCCCGAGCTACCTGGATCCGCAAGAACACGTTTAAACTGAATTTTATTTATCAAAATAGAAATTACTAGGGCGTCGTTGTGCGGCTGAGAGAGGCCTTCTGTCTCATCGTCGTTGAATGTAAGGGTGCCTTCGGGCATGTAGTCTCGGGTTTGTTTCTCCCTTGTAATCGATACTTTGGTGCGTTTGAAGACAGGTCCTTGTGGAATGTCAATCTCACCGAAGATCATGTGGATAACCTGCTGAAGTTCCTCTTGCTCATTCTTTCTATTGGCGTCTCTTTCCCTGAAGTGATTTTTGGCTCTGTCACTGAGGAATTATCGAAGGTGGCCTTTGTTAAATAATCGAGCTACTTCTTCTCTCAATTGTTTGCAGTCTTCGGTCCTATGGCCATGTGTGCCATGGTATTTGCACATCAAGTTAGGATTCCTTTGAGAAGGGTCAGTTTGTATAGGTCTGGGCCACCTAGTGTCTTTAATCCTTCCAATGGACGAAACGATATCTGAGGTATCGACGCTGAAGTTGTACTCCGATAATCGAGGTGCTTCTGCGGGATCGGTATGCTTGTCAAATCCATTCTTACTCATGATTCCCCGAGGATTTTTCCCCCGATAAATTCTTCGATCATTCCGGGATGAATGCGTCCCGAGCCATTATTCCTTCGCTCTCCAGTATATGGCTGATATCGTTACCTGTTTGACCTCAACTCCCTATCGGTATCCCTCGGGGCTTTAACTGCTAGCCTGTTTGGATAAAATGAACCCGAAGGGGATCCTAACTGGTCGTCCTCGACCCTGTTCTTCGATTGATATCGATTGTTCACGTTGCCCAAGTTACAGCTGAATACTCAATCAGATTTTGCTTCAACTGTCGTGATGCTATCGAGCTTCGCTCGTTTAACCCCTGGGTGAAAGCTTGAACAGACCAATCATTGGAGACCGGTGGTAACTCCATCCGTTCCATCTGAAATTGGGACACGAACTCCCTCAGCATTTCGGTATACCTTTGTTTGATCTTGAAGACGTCTGATTTCCTCGTTGCGACCTTTATGGCCCCGGCGTGTGCTTTTACAAATGAATCTGCTAACTTCGCAAATGAATTGATGGAATTTGGTGGAAGTTGTGATACCAAATCATTGCTCCCTTAGATAAGGTTTTCCCAAACTTTTTCAACAAAACGGATTCAATCTCATCGTCCTCTAAGTCATTTCTCTTTATACCGCACGTGTACGTAGTGATACGTTCATTAGGATCGATGGTTCTGTTGTACTTCGATATATCTGGCATGCAGAACTTCTTTGGAATGGGCTTCGGGGCAGCGCTCTGAGGAAAAGGCTTCTGCACGAACCTTTTTGAATCCAAACCCTTTAAGATCGGGGGTGCCCCTGGTATTTGATCGACTCGGGAGTTGTATGTCTCCACCTTTCTGTCATTATCTTCGATCTTCTTTCTCCAGACTCGATTCTTTTGGTGATCTCTTCGAGCATTTTCATGATTGTAAGGTCGGTCCCTGATCCGCTACCGTTTGACCTTTCCGGCACCATCTCAATACGGCTAGTGATTTCTGGTTCAACCACACTCGGAGTTTTATGTTGACTTTGTAGCTGAGCGATAGCAACCTGCTAAGCTTGTAACATCTCGAAGATTACCTGGAGGCTAACTCCCTCATCTCCTACACCCTGTGTTCCTTGACCACCAGGTCGGACTTCCCCCCGTATACTTCCTCCGAGGTCTGCGCCCAAGTCCGTATTCAAAGCAATGTGCGAACTAACATCGACTGATTCTGCAATCAGCACTTCCCCGGGGTTAAGCGATGGTACACCGGTTCCTGGAGCAACTATATTATCGTTTTTCCCATGAAATTTGAGACCATCATTGCCGTGTGCGGGAGCGTTTTGTGAGTTTGACATGTTTTAACATGAAAACAAAGAATCTTTGACAAGAACAAGTGTGAAAATAACGTGTATAATCAAAATCAGCACTGAAACAATCACTATTATCTTTAGGCCTCACGGTGGGCGCCAAACTGGTTACCCTAAAATTTGAGTAACAATTAAATTTGTGTTGAGATCTTAAAGATGCGTGATTTAGTCCAACACTAACTGATAACCACGAAGACAAACGTATAAATTAAAAGAGTAAGCTAAATCAAACCAGTGTGCGAGCAGACCTCGAGCTATGATGACCTCGATGTATATTAATGAGAACAGTAAAGTATGAACAATAAAGTTAAGAGACAATTCTGGTGAGTGATGAGCAAGAAAGTAAGTGTGTATATTCTTTACCGATGATTGATGCCTTTACAAATGAGTGAGCCCCCCTTTATATAATAGGGAGATCCTAAATAAGGTACATTTCTGTTTTTAGTAAGGAATCTAATTTGACAGTTGTCTAACCGCCTAGTACGAATTCGTACAAATCCGTTCTGGAATTTACGCCTTGATATTTGTGCCATTGCGGGAATCTTGCTCTTTCTGTTACAAATCCATAACGGCATTATCTCGGGGTTAGTCATACTCGGCTTTGGTATTCATCGTGTACTTCGATCTTCGAGCCTTGCACTCCGTCATCAGGCTCGAGCTCGGTCCATCAGGCTCGAGCATGGTCCATCCTGAACTCGGGCTCGGAGTGACTCCTCGAGCCCATGAGATCGGACATACTTGATTTCGACCGTATACAATTTTATTTTGTATCATTTTTAAATTATTACACTGGCAACGTAGATTTTACACTAATAATGTACATAGTTTAACATCTATATATATATAGCATGTTCATTTGTATTACATAGAAATGAAAGCAAACTGATGTACATTTTTAGTATCTCGAGGTCGAAAATTAATAATTCAAAGTTAGATATGAAAGTTTTCAAATGTTGCAAGGTTATGCGAGGAGTAGTTTCACATTATAACCTCGTGATAAAAGTATTTTGTATTTAAATCATATACACTGACAGCATATAGAATAAATTTTACACTAATAATGTACATAGTTTAACATCTATAATATATAGCATGTTCATCATCATTTTTACCTGGTAACCTAAATTAATGTTTATCATCGGAGGTGGATCTGGAATTTAGATTTTGTGGGTTCAACTTTAAGGTTTTTAGTATTGAACTCGTTGTACTTTTAAAGTTATGGGTTCAGACCTACCATTTGTTACAACTTTTATGAACTTTTACACATAAAATTATGTTCGCGAGGAAAGTAGTGGGTTCAGATGAACCCAGAGTCTGTACTCTACATCTGCCCCTGTTTATCATATAGATTTATCTGTACTTACCTTATAGTTGATCTGATTGTATAATTTTTTTCGTACCGTCAGTGCATAAAACTTAAATTTATTTTTATGTCCACTATCCCTGATATTCTCGAAAAATTAAATATGGTTATTAATTTGTTAGTTACCTTTTTCTAAAGGAATTAATTTTAATTTCTCCTAATGTGTTTACAGATTCATGTTCTAACAAGGGAAATGGTGCATACTGGAATGTTATTGCTAAAATATCTACCAATTTCTTTGGTAGATACTCTGATTGCAAAATGTGCTAAGTTAAGATTTGGAAATTTGGCTGAATTAGGAATATCTCAACCAGAAGAAGGCCCATTTTATATCAAAATATCAAAAGGTAGATCTCCAGTAATTGATGTTGGTGCAATTGAGAAGATTAAACTTGGGGAGATTAAGGTAAGAATACTAATTTTTCATTCAATGTTGTACAAATATTGTGTGAAAAACATGTGGCTTGCAAATGATTTATCCAAGAGCGGAATATTGGTCTAGTGGTAAGTACACAACTCGTGATGTGTTGATTAGGCAAACATCATGAGTTCAAACTCCGATTTAGGCAATAGTCGGGTATTAAAGTAAAGAAAGATAGAGAGACATGTCCATTATCCAACGAGTTTTGAATTGTGCATCACTAGCCCTCATATATCAGTTCGGCCAAACACAGTAACTTTTGCTCAATCAGTATATTTGTGTTAAAAAATTTATTAAATATATAAATTAGAACCCAGCTATTAGCACTTAAAAGTCGTCATTATAAAATTCATAATCCATAAAGAACATATCGATTTACCTTTTGAAACCATGAAACTCACCATTAGCTTGCTATAGTTTAGTATTTAACTTATAATACTGTAGTGTGTAAGTATATTTACATTGTAAATAAAATTTAGTATCTTGTAGCTAGCAGATTACAACAACAACATACCGAGTATTATCTCACACTGTGGGGTCTCAGGAGGATAGTGTGTACGCAGACCTTATCCCCTACCTTGTGAAGACCAATAGATCCTCGACTCATGTAGCTAGCATATTGTATGTAATTATTGTTTAGGCGACTTAATAGTGTAAAATTCTCTTACTGTCAATATATAGAAGTTAAATTCTTTTAGTTTATTAATTTAATTTGATTTCTTTTTTTTTTTGTGCAAACACTTGATTGGCAAGCTGGTATTTGTGAAATCATTTTTGGTGAATGTTTAGGTACTTCCTGGAATATCAAAAATAAAGGATCATACAGTAGAATTTGACAATGGGGAAGAACATCAATTTGATGCAATAATTTTTGCTACTGGATACAAGAATGCAGCTACCAAATGGCTAAAGGTAAGTATTACAAATGGTTGAGAAGCAGTCATTAATAATTGCATTAGGTTAGGCGGTCTACATCACGCCCTTTAAAGTGCGATTCTTTTCTAAACTCTGCGTAAACGTAAAATATCTTATGCACCAGGCTGCCACATAAAAAACAATTGTTGAAAAAGTTTTGTTCTTTGTCTTAATTGCTCTATGGTTTTTCTAGATGTTTGAGTCTTGAAATTGTTCCACTTGCCTAATGGAGAGTACTCCTAAATGGAACTTCTTCTTCTTTTTGGCTTTTCATCTTGTGTCTAGTACTTGTATTGAGGGCCGACTAAATTTGAATTCGTACCGGAAAGTCCCACAAGATTTAATTTATAAATATTGATCGTATGCACCATATTATTGTATATATTAACATGTTACAACCAGTAACTTGCCTTATTTTTCAGTTACTTTGGATAGCTACCTATAATTACCTTTTGAGAATATCGTAGTGTTAAAATTCTTTTACATTGTCGGTATATATAAGTTAAACTTATCTTTAATGCTTGTTCTACTTTTTCCAAAATTTTAGCTTCACATAATATTTTGATGCTCTTCTACTTAATTTGAAAGAAACTCGACTCTTACCTTAGTTGATGTGTGGTGTAAGAGTGAGCTTTCTAAATACAGATTACTAAACATGTTTAATTTAAAGGAAACATGATTAATTTCTCATTCACAAAATTATTTTATATATTTAACTTGTATCTACATAAATGAAACTTTACACGTCAGTATAAATTTAACTTATTGTAGAAAGTTATTCCCTCATTTTTCACCTTATTATTTCACTAATTATAAGTAATTATGACTTTAACTTACATTGTCATTGTATAGAAATTAAACCCTATTTTTATTTTTATTTTTTTCTTATATAATTTGTGAAATATTCTTGTGCAGGATCATAGCTCCATTTTCCTTGATGATGGAACATTGATAAATGAATTTCCAAACCATTGGAAAGGAGAGAATGGGCTTTACTGTGCAGGTTTTTCAAAAAGAGGGCTATTTGGCATATCAATGGATGCCAAATCTGTAGTAGAAAACATAAACATTGTTAGAGGAAAGAAAATCTAGAGACCCTTCTTGTTGTTATGTCAAACTATGTTGGAGATCATTTTACTTAATTCAGCTACTACTTAAAACTTGGTTTATTTGAGTGTGTTTTTGTTGGATTCTAGCTTCTGTTATAAAATAAATGTGATGATATTTTCTAATTGATTGTTTTTGTTTGTCGATCTCATTATTTTTTATAATAGTAGCGTCTGGGTCACCTTTTACTTGCTACCTCCTGCTAAGTATCGGGTAGCTCTTGCCATCAAGCTGGCATAGGCAGATGAAATGAAATCATCTAATGACTACGTCATAGTTGTTACACTTGCATTCCTTGATGTTCATTAGGTACATAGAATTAATGTACATTGAGCAGTTAATACTCCATTTTGTTAGGTCATTGCCTGTACAAAAATGTCCTAACAAAACCAGTACAAAACAAAAAGGATAACAAGGGGATCCTAGCTCATACAAGATACACTCCTAAGTCCTAGCAAGAATGTAAAAGTTGATGGGCAGATGATTCAACTACAAATACTTCTGGCGTATGAACGAAGACTAATCAAAGAAATTGGTATGAATAATAACCAGGCAACCCAACCAGAAGCCAAATCTGTCGAATCAAATGGTTCATCGTCTTCCTCCCCAACCTCGTGTCTGTGTGTTTGACCACTTAGCCTTAGGTGCACACTTATTGTTGTTCTTTCTTGCGAACCAACGTTTTGTGTCTGATTTTCTCAACCATTGAGCAGAAGAAGATCCTCCTGTGGTTTCTTCTGGGTTTTTTCTTTTTGTCCAGAGAGAGTCAGGTGGTATGCCGTCCTCCTTCGACTGTTCCCAGCTCGCTGAAGGTAATCTTTCCCAACCTTCTGTAAACCATTTCCTCTTCGTTGTGTTAGGTTCAGAAGCGAATCCTTCCCAACCCTCGTTAGACCATTTCCTCTTGGTCGTGATAGGTTTAGAAGCTAATCCTTCCCAGCCTTCGCTAGACCATTTCTTCTTGGCCATGATAGGTTTAGAAGCTAATCCTTCCCAACCTTCGCTAGACCATTTCTTCTTGGCCATGATAGGTTTAGAAGCTAATCCTTCCCAACCTTCGGTAGACCATTTCTTCTTGGCTGTGATAGGTTTAGAAGCTAATCCGTCCCAACCTTCGGTGGACCATTTCTTCTTGGTTGTGATAGGTTTAGAAGCTAATCCTTCCCTACCTTCGGTAGACCATTGCTTCTTGGTTGTGATAGGTTCAGAAGCTAATCCTTCCCAACCTTCAGTAGACCATTTTCTTTTAGTCGTGATAGGTTTAGAAGCTAATCCTTCCCAACCTTCGGTGGACCATTTCTTCTTGGTTGTGACAGGTTCAGAAGCTAATCCTTCCCAACCTTCACTAGACCTTTTTTTTTTTGTCGTGATAGGTTCAGAAGGTATAGCCCCCTGACTTTCTTTCTGGCCTTTGGTACTTTGATCCTCCTTATTCTTGATATCTCTACAAGGAAGTGTGATGCTATTTCCATTTTCTTCATTGTTACTTGTCTGAGAATCCACTTGAAAGGGAGTAGCAGCATGGCGGAATAATTGATTTCTTAACGCTGGTAGTTCGACAAGGCCATCCATATAGGCAGAGATGTATTCGCTAGTACGCTGGATACACTTGTATATCCGCTTTACTTCTCCTTTCCCAACAGCCCTTGCGACATTTTGAGATTGATCCGTGAAATCCTCAACCTGTGAAGATCAATATCAGCCATTAATTCAGCGCCTCGAAGATTGCTAAGCAGAAAGGAATTTAATAAGCGAAAAATAACTACACTGATGCAGCAAACTTTAGAATCCCATGTTTTAGATAGCCAAGATGCTTCATAGGTGCTTGCACATAGTCCTTTGTCCCATAGTTTCTCGACCGACAATAACTGCAATGAAATGAAACAATACTTAGCACACTTCAAGATATGGCCAGAGTTACTAAAATTCACTATACCTTGATTATTAAAGTAACTAGCAGCTCAGCCACTGACTCTTTGTTGCTCTTCCCATAGTTCACAAACTTATTCAACGACTTTTCCACTGAATCAGGATCAGAGCCATCTACAACATTCCCAAGCCAAGAAATAATACCAAGCTACTCAAAACCAAAAATCTCATGAAAAAAATTAGCGCATTTAGAAGCATCATTTAGAATCTACTTGAGTAAAATATCTCAACAGTGTTTTTCTTGAAATTTAGAATCTAGTCTATTGATATGGTTGAAATTCCTCACTATCTATAGCAGACTGAAAGGATATAAGGATTTCCTATTTGACCCTCATTCTTGGGAATTTTGCTTTGGGAATTCTGTTTTACTAATACAGCACTTTATTGCATTGTGTACCGAATACCGATACTGCAATTAGTAAATACCTCTCAAGAGGCGTTTGAAAACTAAACAAGTAAAGATTCATAGCATTACCTTTTAATATGGCAGAAAATGGCGGTAGTATTGGAGGATTTCGTGTCTGCAAAGTTCATTCATTAGATGGAGAAGTTTACATGAGCCCAAATGAGAAAAACAACAGATTGTTAACTAAACAACTACATGACTAGCACTCTAGAAAGGAACGAGATATCTACACATACTTTTCAGCACACATAAAGTTCCTTTCAGAAAAAGCAAAACAAAACAAAAAGGCAAGGCTTTCAAAATATATGTCCTCCTCGAATTTAAATCAAAAGGTATAATTCTTAACTAGGCAGCAGAAACATTAAAGTTACTCTGAATAAGCTAAAGCTATGAGGAAAAGAAATTGAGAAGAAGTTAAATAAGCTATTGGCTTCCTAAAAAGTATAGACTTTTACATTTTTCTTTTTCTATAAATTGACAAAAAAAAAAAGGTAAAATCCAGCAGCAAAAAAGTTTACAAGAGCAATACCACTTGTACAAGAGGGTGCCTAAATTTGGCGTTGAAAGCACACTTTTAAATTTGGGAATTTTATTGTGCTTAGAGTAGCTTTCATAAAAGGCACTGTATCCCATAGCATTGGAAATTTCGAAAATGAAGGTCCCTATTGGAATACAGGAATCTAAAGGTAACATAATCATGAAAGGGCATTGAAAAATTTAAGTTGAAATACCACAGCAGACTAAAAACAAATAATACGATTTCACCATATAGTACACTTGTGTACAGTTAGGTAATGTTAAGTATTAGTTCACCAGCATGCAAGTTCCATTATGTATAACCAAGAAACAAAGAGTAGGATGGCAACAGAGAAATAAGTTGTACTCTGCTCATACCTGTAAATGAAAAGCAACCAAAAGTATTATAGATAATGAGTTCAAAGTTTTGTCTCTTGAGCTATTAATATTCTGAGCTTTTGCCCAAGCTTTCATCTGCAAAAACAAGAGATCATATCTTCTGAGGACGTAAATACAATGATGCAAACTAAAGATATCTATCAGCATATACATAAGTTGACCCCTTCTATGAACAAGAACTGATGAGCAATTTTTACAAGAGAAAGGTAACTAATATAGCAACAAGAACTGATGAGCATTTGGACCACTAGACCATGGTTCCAGAGGGAAGGGGTATAGTATCAGAACGTAAACCCAAAAGTGTATTTAATAGTCCTTGTCTAAGCCGCAACTTTGACTTCCATCTTTATTCTTTTTGTAACTTTCGCGTCTATTGTAAGTAAAATTCATTCAATGCACTACAGAGTCACATGGCCTTTCTAATGTTTCAAATTACCGCTCCCACTAATCCATATATTTTCAGAAAATTATTTATCTCAGAAATAATCTTTTACTTCGTTTCAGGACCAACTGTGCATATTGCATAAACATACAAGAGAGTGCAGAAATTTACCAAAAAGCTCAGCTTCTGAAACCTTTCATCGAGTGAACAAATCATGTGGATTATCTTAGACTTTGAAACTCCATCCCTGTTTTCAACTGATATATCGCACTCAATTTTCGTTCCACAATCAACAACTTTCAGAATGGGCACCTTGGCAGCTGTTATTGGATGAACGCCACAAACATGCCCATCTCCTGAAGCACAGAAAACCATAGATGAAAAGCTTTATTTAATTGGTTCCTAACGGAAATAGCCATTTCTTGGAAGTGGCAGCATAATTTTTTACCGAGCAAATACTCAGCAGTAAATCTACTTTTCTTCTAAAACTTGTTCTACTCTTCAAAGTAAAATGTACTTAAAAGAGTGGTTGAGACACAAAGGAAGTAATCCATAAATTGCAGACAGTATCAAGAGAAAAAAAAAAGGAATTAACTCAAAGATTTACTTTGAAGTGCATATAACTTCCTTGCAAATTTCCTGAGAGTTTGAATCTTCTTCTCATGCGAAATTTTAACTGAACTGTTGTCAAAATTAACAGATATATCTAGGTCACTCTTTGAATGGAATAGATCCATTACGAAAGATCCAAACTCCTCCACAACAGGAACATTACCAGAACGTCCTAAAAAAAAGAGAAACTGTCACATTATGCTCTAATATTTAGAAAATACAATCCAATAAATAGCCTACCAATCAAATTTGTTTAGTTGATTAAGTCTATTCACAAAGCTACTACAAGCCAGTGCAGAGGATCCATTTGCTGAGTTACGCTATAAAAAGTTGCAGAGGTTACCGTAGATATCCTTTGCTATCTCATTGAAGACAGAAATCAAATTTCTCCTAACTTCATAATCACTTGATTTAGGGCGGCAAACTGTATAAATCTCATTAAGCAATTCTTCAAGCGCAGAAAGTCGCTTCGGGTGCACTTTATAGTTTTGCATTCGCTTCCGCTCAGCCCTCTCCGCTCTCTTACGAAGAACTGTCATCACAGTTTAATCAAATGACGATTCAGCCAACAGTACAACAGATGATAATTCAACAATAGCTACTTGTTGATACTGAAAGAACCATTACTAAAATGCAATGGTACAACCAGCAGAGAAATATAAAGTTAGAAAGTAACAGTTTCCTTCCCTTAAAGCATTTTCTACTATGAAAATCATATGCTTTGACTTCTCTAAGACACCTAGTCGTCTAAGTTAGAATTCATAATTGTACTTATCAAAAGTATTAGTAGTACCTAAAAGGAAGCACATGGTTTTTTGTTGATAATTCTCATGGTAAATAAATCAGAAAAAGCTGTCTGATACACTTATTTTCACTGCATACAGATAAAGATAAGTTTCTTTCCTATTTCTGTTCTCCGCAACCGATCAACCATTCCCAAGGCAAAAACCACATCACTTGTTATAAATAGGAGAATTTATGCCTCATTCACCTAGTCCATGCTAGGTAACAGTCTTCATTACATAAATTCTGTATTAACCAACAAAAGGAAGTAAACTAGTTTGTACATAATAAGCTAAGACAGAAGTTAATGTGGTGCTTATGCTTTCCTGAGCCGACGGACTATTGAAAACAGCTTCTCTATCCTCACAAAAGCAGGGGTAATGTCTGCATACACACTATCCTCCCCAGACCCCACGGTGTGGGGTAATACTAGGTATGTTGTTGTTGTTGTTAAGCTAAGACAAGTAGAAATTTCTGACTTCAGAAATTCCGAACTTTCAAGGCTGTGCACACTTCTAATAACGTGTTATGCGACCGCCTCAAAAAATTGGCAATCTGCCTTACAACCTTTATCTCTAACAAGTTACAATCTTTTTATAACCCACCATAAATACATTGCACTCCTTTAGCCAAACTTTTGCACTTCAAGAACATTATGTGTACTTCCATCAACTCTTTCTCAATGTCACTTGATCCATGAACATTTCCAAAGCTCTAAAAACCTTCTACAGACACGTTGTGTAACTGTTAAAGAAGCGTCTTGCATGTTTACCGCCTTCATCACTAATAAGTTGCAATTTTCCATGATTTTACCCACCCCAAAAACATATTGCATGCCTTAAGCCATGTGTCTTTTTCACTTCCAACAAGATCATATGTAGTTTCATCGGACTTTTTTCAACATTCACTTTATTTATGAACAATTTTACTAGTAATAAACTTCTTTTTCCAATTTTTTTTTTTTAGTAACAGTAATGTCTAGACCAGCTTTTTCTCTTCTTTTGTTCTACGGTGGTGTCAAGGTAAGCTTGCGAGCATCCCGGCTGTTCTACTAAACACCTACTACCTCCTACCAGCACACGTGCCGGGTAAGTCTACTCATCAAACCTTAAGTACAGACTTGAGCCCTGGTCCAAGGTTTATACCACTTCATCACCACTAAACCACACCCTTGAATGCTAGTAATAATCTTTCTTATTAGGGTTAAAAATGACTGTGCACAATATTACTGGTAAAAGAATTAAACAACTAACTCCTGTTTAATTCTATCAAATAACCTAGGAGAAATATCATAAATTTGAGTCTTTAAATTTATATCACAGAAAAAGTATTTCTAAAAATAAAAAAACAAACAAAAAAGATACACCCTTTAGCACTATAAAGTAAAGGTATTTCAGAAAGTACTGACCTTTAACACGATAAACCTTTGACATGTGGGAATCTGATGAATTTGTATTCAGCTCAAATGCTTACTGATAGCTGAAAGGAAAAAATTCAATTAAAGAAAGAAGAATGTAGCAGAAATGTACTATAAAGGTAGCATATGGTACAAGTTATGGAAGCAGGGTGAGTGTGTATTTCTTGAAATCATCACTGTAATTACTTTCATGGAACAGACCAACAAGAACAAGAAAGAAAGGCCGCGCGTGGTTTTTTGTTTTCTGATATTCGCTAATCCAAACTCTTTATTACATGAAAAGACCAAAATAACCTCCCTTGTTGGAGCCATAAAGGGTGTGTTTGGTACTAAGGAAAATATTTTCCCGATTTTTCCATGTTTGATTGGCTTAAATGTTTGGAAAAATATTTTCCTTATGACTTATTTTTCTCCAATTGGAGAAAAATATTTTCCTTATGAAGGGAAAACATTTTTCAAAACTTCTTCTTAACCTTCCCACCCTATTCCGCACTCTCACACCTATCCACCCACCTAACCCCCACCCCATCTCTACAAAAAGCCTTTTTTTTCTAAAAAAAATTAGTTTTTTTTTCCGTCGCCATCCATCATACTGCCCCGCAAAAAAAATTACTTTTTTTGTAATTCCAAATTTATGTTTTTTGCTTTTCTGCACACCCCCCTCCCCTCCCCTCGCCCCGCCTAACACGACCCCACCCCCCACTATCCCCGCCCCCGTACAAAATAAGTTTTTCTTTTGTAATTTTTCAATTTCTATTTTTTCTTTTTCTGCACCACCCCCTCCCCCACACACCCCACTCCCGCACAATAAAAAAGTTTTTTTTTTAACATCTTTTTTTGTAATTTCAAATTTCTGTTTTTCGTTTTTCTGCAACCCACCACCACCACCACCGAAAAATAATATTTTTTATATATTTTCAGTTTAATTTTTTCATCTTTATGTTTACAAGTTTGAAATTTTACAAGCTCCAAATTTATGAGTTCGGAGGTTTATGTGTTTGGAAGTTTACAGGTTTAGAAATTATAAAGTTTACGGGCTCGGAATTTCGCGGTTTCGAAAGTTTAGCGGTTCGGAAGTTTATGAAATTTGTGGGTTCAGAAAGTTGTTGGTTCGAAAGTTTATGGCTTCATGTTTATTGTATCTAAATTATTTATGAATACTCTTGAGAAGTTATTTTTTTAATTTGCGTACCAAACACCGAAAAATGAATAAGATTACTACTTGTTTTCCAATAAAATATTTTCCGTTATACCAAACACACCCAAAATTTGGAAGTTATTTCCAAATTTTGCTTTCAAATTTACGTTTGTTTGTAAATTTTAATCATTTTTTGGTAGATTTAAAAATAAAATATTCAAATCCCAAAAACAACTCTAGAGTAGTTTTGGGAGTTTTATGCTTACCAAATATTAAAAAAAAAATTCAAGTAAAATTCATTTCCAAACACATAAAAACTATTTTTACCTTATTATTTCAAATTCAACCAAATCTATGGAGCTACTGTTTGGATATAAATATTAAAATTGACAATAAATAGTTGATATGTTTAGTAAATAAATAATTATAAGTTATTCTATTATTAAAATAATAACCTTAAATTTTTAACAAAAAATTATAAACTTCAATGTATTTTTGTCCCCTAAAAAAAGAATATGAAAGAAGGAAAAGTTGAAGTTTTGTTTTAGAAAAGATATTTTGAGATTAAAAAATAATAAGGATAAGATAGTTAAATATTTGGATAATTTTGGTGTGAGTGTTATTAAACTCATAAATAAGTCAAAATGTATATATAAATCGAGTTGACTAAATGTTTGGTTCAGAGACCTGCTTTATTTTGGGGGTTTTGCAGTCATACTTTATATTTGTGCCACATTTTAACTTGTACCTTATTTTTTAAAATTATTAATTTGGTAGCCAGCTGACAAAAAATTCGTAATAATATGACAATTACACCCCTGACAAATCGTATTATCTTGGCATTCACCTGTCTCTAATGTACCCGTCTTTCTTATAGTCATTTTTTTTTTTGGGTTGCACATAGTAAAGCTTTTACAGGAATATCTAAAATCTAATTCTAAGTTTGGTAAGAAACATTTAAAAAGCAGTGAAGATACTAGATCAACCTTAATGCATCCTTGGTGCACAAACACTTGCATGAAGTTGTTTCACCTTGAAGCTAAAACTTCATGCTATTGTAGCATGAAGTTATTTCATGTTGAAGCTAAAACTTCATCCTAATATAGCATGAAGTTGTTTTACATTTAAGCTAAAATATCATGCTAATGCATGCTGAAGTTATTTATCCTGCACTCCACATTTTTGTCATGAGTGTTGAAGTTATTTAGTTCATTTGCTAAAACTTCAGTTTAAACATACTGAAGTTATTTAGTTCATTTGCGAGAATTTCATACTAAACATGCTCAAGTTTTTGTCTTGAAGTATGTAATTTTCTAATGAGTTTTTGCTAATGTATGTTGCGGTTATTTAGTTCATTTGCTAAAACTTCAGTTTAAATATGTTGAAGTTATTTAGTTCATTTGCGAAAACTTCAGACTAAACATGCTTAAATTTTTATCTTGTAGTATGTAATTTTCTAATGAGTTTTTGCTAATGCATGCTGAAGTTATTTAGTTCATTTGCTAAAACTTCAGTTTAAACATGTTGTAGCTATTTAGTTCATTTGCGAAAACTTCAGACTAAACATGCTTAAGTTTTTGTCTTGCAGTATTTCATTTTCTAATGAATTTTTGCTAATGAATGTTGAAGTTATTTAGTTCAATTGTTAAACCTTTAGACTAAACATGCTTAAGTTATTTAGTTCATTTGCTAAAACTTCAGACTAAACATGCTTAAGTTATTTAGTTCATTATGCTTAAGTTATTTAGTTCAATTGCTAAAACTTCAGACTAAACATGTTTAAGTTATTTAGTTTATTATGCTAAAGTTATTAGTTCAATTGCTAAAACTTCAGACTAAACATGTTTAAGTTATTTAGTTTATTATGCTTAAGTTATTAGTTCAATTGCTAAAACTTCAGACTAAACATGTTTAAGTTATTTAGTTTATTTGCTAAAATTTCATGCCAAAACATGTTAAGTTTTGTCCTGTAATCTACACTTTTGTCAATAGTCGTGAAGGGCAAAATCGTCTTTTTAAAATGATTTTAACAAAAAAATGGATATGGATGCAAATGAAAAAATAAAACGGGTATAAGTTAAAAGGAAGCGACCAAATAGGGCGCCCCATCCAATTTTAAGCTTTATTTGGGCTATGGGTTAATTGGGCCTTTTGGACTTTGTAAATAACGTAGGGGTTATAGGTGGCCCAAATTCAGGCTGCTATTTTAGCCCATTCCCTCTTCCCTTTGTATTCTTTGCTTTTTGGGGCTTATGATAGGATAATTTTGTAAAATATAGATACAAAAATGATAAAAGAACTAAAATAGTAAGAATATATAAACAAATAAAATAATTCAACATCTGACAAAGTGTAATGTTATAATATGAGAATAGGACTATATTTTAATTTTGTGAATATTTAATATGGAGAAGTGACTAAAATAAGAATATAATTAATTACGATTTCTTGTTTGGAGAAGTAGGAAGTAATTGTAATTGATTCATGGAAACAATGACATATTTATTGAGGAAGATTAATATTTGCCTTCAATATTCGATTTGAAGTAAAAATGTTGATTTATTTAGAAAAAGTATAAGAATCTCATAAGTCATAAGCAACCAAAAAAAAAAGTAGCTTTTAAATTTGCAATACCTTGGCTTTTGGACATAATTTCCACCTATTTTGAACTAAATATCTTATATGAATGATATGAAATTTAGTCAAGTCCATGGAATTTAAGTTAGCGCGAAAAGGAATGAAATAAAGCTATCACAAGTACAAATCATCATCTTAGGCCTCATTTGTTGCACTTAATGGAGGTCCGAATCTTAATCATTCAGATCTCAGATATTAAGTGCGTTTGTTTTTAAAGTCTGAATCTTAATT